>CAHIKZ030005456.1:607500-612500 GCA_903632075.3 Acanthosepion pharaonis | reverse complement strand
AAGCTGAATTCCAATTCCTGCTAAGTCTGTTTTGTTCACTTTTATACCCTTGGGAAAGATATGAAGTCATATTTTCTCCATCTATGGATTAAATACCAAGTAAATTGGGTTAACTAGATTTGGATGACAACCAGTACAAGAGAAGGAAAAATCTGAATTCCAGATTGGAAAAAGTAACGGGAAACTACTCTACTATATTTCTTAAGAAATCATGGCAATTCACAGATCATAAAGAAATGAAATCATTGGAGTCATGATTGCCTATGGCCTGAAGGGAGATGGTTTGCAAAAAAAACATTTTATCAGTGCCAAAAAGAAATGGTTTTGTTCGTTTTAGCCTGATATATTTAGGAATGTTAAATTTATAAATTCAAATATACATATATTGTATGCATATGATGTCAGGTGTTGGATGTATGTAAAAAAACAAAATAGTTCTGTGTATGATGATAAACTACATCTGGCAGCAAGGCTTCTGATTGGGAGATTGAAAGTTTTGAGGAGCATGGAACCATCTTTTAATTACTGTTGTTCCCAAGTCCACCCTGACCCGGGGTGGTAGCATCTGTTAGGGTCCCAGTTATCAGCAAATAGTGAATGCCCAAACAAAAACAAAATACTAGAAAAGTATAAAAATGCATTTTTATAGTAAAGATGCCATCAATACACTTTTATATGAAAAATTAAAAAGAAAAAATGTTGCTTTTCAAAAGAGGAAAGATGTTTCATGTGACACAGTTTACGTAGGAGTGTGGGCAGTTTGAATTAACATGGACTACTGTGAAGACAGACATGTCAACTCATGTGATCGAGTGCCAGTGGGCTGAGCATGGAACATGGTGACAACAGTACACTAAGTCAGTGATGACTGAACATTGAAAGGGAAAACATAACAGTACAGCAGAGAAATAAGTGTTAATTTTTGTGTTCTTCTTTTGATATTGTAAAAATTCCAACCACGTGGGTCTAGGAAAAGATAATGGATCTGGTTAGAAATGAACTCCATGCAGCCAGTAGCAGTCATAAGGCCCCACCCCAGTTCTGTGTTTGAACAGTTATTTAGCTGAAAACTGTTCAAGCAGAAGTGGCATAACTATGCTATTATCATATGTTTGCATGATCAGCAATGACAGTACCAAATAGTTATGTTAGGTTATGATGTGTTAAAGATGTATAACAGTTTTAATTTTCCCACACAGTGGATACCCAAAGAAATTTGACAGGTATGCAGTCGGAAAAACTAATGTTGTGTACAAATGTTTTGTGTTTCACACAAGGAAACAAGGCCAAGAGCATAGAAGCTTTTATAATGGCTTTGAAGACACTAATATAAATATATGACTTTTGCAACAACTGTATTGCATGGATACTATGTGATAAAATTGTTTTGGGCATATAGAACCCTCAAACACAAGTGAGAGAGTTAAAGTTGTAGAGGTGTATTGACTTCTGTAAACTAATGAAGAATGCTGTTCGACAGTGTCAAGTTTTGAAACAGGAACAAGTGCACAAGGTCGTTATGAAGACACAGAAGAGTTTATGGAGAAAAGCAAAATTCGGAAAAGAATGTCAGTTCTGTACTTCTTTCCATGGACCATGGAATGAAGAATGTCCAGCTTATGGAAGAATGTGTCTGATGTGCCAAGGCAAGAATCAATTTGTGGCGAAATGCAAGTTGGTGAAAGAAATGGCTTCAGACAGTGCACACAGAGCAACTAAGTGAAGATAGTAGCAGTAGTCAGACTTTGAGCATGTGGATATGGTTGTGACTGAGGAGAAAGCTGACAGTCTCACACAGCTGAAATGGTGGCAAATGATAAAATAATTGTGTTTCAGCTTGATAGTGGAGTTTCAGTGAATGTGTTAAGTGCCAAATATGTTCATGAAAGATATTTGAAGCACTCTAACAAGATCCTTCTCACATGGAATGGGACAGAAATGGAAACACTGGGCAAGTGCCATGTAAAATTGACAAACCCCTAATTGGAAAAAATGTATGTGAATTTTATGATTATGAGAGAAGAATTGCACCTACTCTTAGGTGCAATGGCCATACAAAAAATGGACCTGGTCAGCATGAAAAAAGAGGAGTTCCTGATGGTGGCTAGAGGGATTCAGCTATATCCAAGTCCAAGTTACTACCTAGGCATTACTTCAGAAAATTGGCCCAAAGCAGCAAATTTGACACCTCCACCTGATATAAAACCAGACAATGGAAGGACTCCAAAGACACCTCCTCAGGACGATTGTGAGGAAAACCCAATCAGGGAAAATAGTCATAACATCAGCAAGGCTGAAGAACTAAAGAAAAAGAAAGTTGAGTGAAGCTTCAGAATAATCCCTGTAAGGCAAGAGGGCAGTCTATCAAGTGAATGTCTTCATCACTCATCTCTTGCTCAGTCCCATTAAAAAGAAATAAAAAGTCCCTTTTCAAAAGGGGAAAGATGTTTCTTGGGATACCGCTTACATAGGCTAAGCCAGTCATATAATGTAGGAGTGTGGGCAATTTGAATTAGTATGGACTACTGTGAAGATGGGCATGTCAACTCATGTGGTTGAGTGTTGGTGGTCATAGGTGATATGGAGCATGGAACACCAACAATACATATTTATAGTAAAATTACTAACAATATGTGCATACTAACAAACTGTAGTGACTTCCCCCAAATCTGTTTCAAATACTACCAAATAACCAACATGAAAGAGCTCTTTCATGACATTGATCCATGTAATATTCTACAATTCTTAAATCAAATTGTATATAAAGACAAAGATATTATTTGTACACTCTTCAAAATGCAGTCCCTCATGGTCAAAGATATTGTACATTATTAGACACTTCATATTTTATCAATATATAAAATAAATACTTATTGGAAGCTCAAGGTTTATTTATTGGATAATGGTAACATCTGTACAGTTAGGATATTGAATGGTTTGTTTTGCACAGATGTAAGGAAATGGAAGCCATCTGTATGAAATATCTTGAATTTCAAAGCTACAATATATATATATATATCCATGATAAAACATGACTGATATGAAATAGCTAAACAAAGAATTTAAGATGGAATATGTGAAAACCAGTTGGTTGTTCAGAGTATTTTCTTCAATTGTCAATGTTTTGTTCAATTGATTTTCCAGTTATTCTGATGATTCTCTTATTCTTAGAGCAAAATGTTGGCAACAATAAAAAAAATGTTTTCACAAATTCCATTATCTCATTCATGTATTTTAAGATTTAATGAGAGTGTTTGTACATACATACATACATACATACATACATACATATATATATATATATATATTAAACTCAAATGTCTTCTATGAAGAACAAACAAAACAAAGAAATTGGCCTTGCTGTTCTAATACTTTTAGAGTGTACTGTATATATACAAACACACACACACACAGGGCTGATAAAAAATTATTGACAAATAAGCCATCTAGAAATATGATTAGACTTTGGGAAATGAATTGGAACAAGAACTTTTCAGTACACACTTATAAGTTACGTATAAGCACAACTAAACTTTCTCTTTCTCACTCTCTCTCTATATATATATATAGAGAGAGACAGCATTCTCTCACTATATATATATATATATATATATATATAGTGTGTGTGTGTGCCGTGTGGCTGTCCACTTGTTTCAAAATATCCTTGTGTGCTTGGGTTTCCATCTTGCAGATACCTAGTGGAATACATATTTATGGTGTATATTCATCAACTATGCTGAGTAGATGTTAAAGTTTTTAGGAGTGATGACATAACCTGAAATGATTACTAGTTTGAACATGACCATTATGCTCAAACCCTCAGTCATGAAAACTTACCCTTGATGACTTCCAGTTGATTAACTGATTTGTTTTTATAGTGCTTTGCTTTGTGAGTTATTTATATTCAAAACACATTTTGTGACTGAATATTCATTTTTTTTTGTAACTGAATATTGCATTCGTCTTTTTGTTTTTGGCAATAAAACATTTTACTAATAGTTGTGCAATTGAGATTGACTTATATCTTTCCCAAGAGAATTTCCTTGTCAGTGAATGTAACAGGCTGAACTCAGCTATCTGCTTTTTGATTCTGAAGATGGTTTACAAACCATTTTGCCTACCCAGTTTGCACTCACAAGCCTTAGATCAACATATGTTATGGTTCTCAGGGACTTCAAATGGTGCCATTTGCTGGGATTCTATTCAGGTTGATATTATTAAGAAGTCACCTCCTTGACAAATTCCCAATAGTGAGATTTGAGCCAGGTCTCATGTTCAAAATTGTCACATTCTAACCACTCGGCCATGCACTTACATATATAAAATGCATATGTAATAATTCTTGCATATTTGGTGTACATATTCTCATGTGTGTTCATATATATATATATATATATATATATATATTTTATATTTGCATTTAATGAGTACATATGTACCTATGTCTGAGTGTGTGTGTGTATGTGTGTGTGTATATATATATATATATATATATATATATATATATGACAAACATTCAAATAGAAAAAAGATTAAATAGATTGTTATTCTGAACTTCATTCATCAATTTTTATTTCTGTCTCTTCTCTTTTTCTATTATATTCCATTTCTTTAGTACAGCTATACTAACAAATTCCTTATACAGACACTATTTTTCACATTGCTTGTACAACAGATAATCATGATTCTCCTCCATTTTCTTTTTCTTAAATTTCCTTTTTTTTTTTTAATCAATACCATTTTTTTGTAAAAGGCTTATATTTTTGGTCAATAAATCTTTGCTGTTGACTACAAACCAAACGAACAGGCCAATGAATTCTATTGAAAATAAACCTCTTCTATTATCTACTAGTGGCACAAGATACATGTGGTATGATCAACACACCTAATAGCAATACAGTGCATCTTTAGAAACCAATTTCCCTATTACGCATCTGTTAGTCATTTTCTTTTAACTCCACCATGTACCAACTCTTGATTTGGGAGCCATTCTTTATATG
>CAHIKZ030005456.1:325000-602500 GCA_903632075.3 Acanthosepion pharaonis | reverse complement strand
ATAACTGCCTAACAGTAATTGAAGTAAGACACTAATTGAGTAGAAAAATTCTGACTCACTAAAGTCACAGATAATGATCAATAATTTGTTTATATAACAATAAAGCTGTTTTTTTTTAAATTTAATGCTATTACACACTTAACAGAAAATAAGTTTTGTTTAAACAATTTTTATATGCATTTCAAAACCAAAAATCTTATGTAACTAGCTTTATTGCAATGGTCTAAGACTGAACCCTAATATCTCTGATACAAGTGGATGCGGAAAATTATTGGCCAGATCCACTTCCCAAAATCTTACCAAAGATTTTGAATATTTTTCTAGAGGATGAGTATTGTATATAGTAGAATGTTTGAGCTGTAATATATATTAGATGCAAGGAATTATTATATAGTCAACGATAAAATTATTTGTACACCCATCAATTTTGAATATTTTTTTTTACATTTCTCAGAATCTAATGTTTTTTATATGTTAATAAACACAAAAAAGAATAAAAAAAAACACAATTTTCAGAACAATAGGTTAAATATAACAAATTTGATAGGCAAATTAACCAAAATAGGAAAAGATAAAATTATTCATACAGCATGAAAAATAAATTGAACAATTTTCACAATATTAATAGCCTCTCATCTTTATAACTTGCTGCAATCATTTTCTGAAGTTTTTGATGAGATTTGAACAAGTCTTTTCCGGGATTTTTTTTCATTCTTCAATGGTTACGCATTTTAATTTGTGAAGGTTTTTTTGCTGACCAACGATTTATTTATACTTCCAATTCTTGTCATAGTTTTTCAGTAGGATTCAAGTCAGGACTCATTGAAGGCTATGACAGAACTGTAATCTTCTTTTTCTGAAGTCATGCAGTCACTGATTTAGACGTATGTTTGGGATCATTATCTTGCTGGAAAGTAAATTGCTAGCCTAGATGAAGATTTTGCACTGATAGTTGTAGATTTTTATCCAGAATTTTGATATAGTCTTCACATTTCATTATTCCTCTTATTGCAGTTAATTGTCCAGTACCCTTGTGCTAAAAAAAAAAATCCAAAACATCATCGAGCCACCTCCATGTTTTAATGTTGCCATTTTGTTCTTTAGAAGGAAAGCCTCACCTTTCTTGCACCAAATCTTCTGTACATCATCATGTCCTAAAAACTCAATTTTAATTTCATCACTCCATAGTACTTGTTTCCCAAAGCAATTTTCTTTGTTCAAGAATATTCTGGCAAAATTAAACTGAGCAACAATGTGACATGGTTTGTGATAGTTGGTTTCCATACAACCCATTTCTATTTAAACAATGTTGCATTGTGTGAGTACTTATGCTGATACCCACCATCTCCAAACTTTTGGCAATGTCTTTCAAAACAACTCTTGGGTTTATATTAACTTTGTGACACAGTTTTTTGTGCAATTCTTGGTGACAATTTGGGTTTTCTTCTATGACCAGGCATGCCAAACTGTTTAAATTTCTTTATAATGAACTGTACTATAGATCTAGGGATAGCTAATTGATATGTCCCAGAAAAGGATATATTTGTTCAAAGTAGCAAAGTGGTTTTGGACTACTGTAACCAAGTAGGACAATATAACAGGTAACCATAATGGACTGGTCCTCGTCGTAGTGGTAGGCAATAGGCATAGGCAATAGGTGAAGACAATAGGCATAGGCAATAGGCATCCCCTTGTACCTCCATATCAGTCTGTATTTATGGCTGACACCAGCCAATCATGTTACTGTGAGGGGGAACCCAGGTGTATGCATATTCATTACATCACTAATACATTTAAAATAGTACTGTAACTGTTTCCCAACTTGTGGCTGTTAATAATTCTCTGTCTTAAGTCAACATTAAGCTCCTTTGTCTTCCCCATTGTGTTGCTAATGTAAGATTAACAATTGTGACACACTATGCATCATGTGATGTTCTTTGCTAGAATTATTACAAATATATCCTGAATAAAAGAGTCCAGAAGGCTTCGCCAATAAAATAATTTGTTCTATTTAACCTATTGTTCTGAAGATTGAGTTTTATATTCCTTTTTTTTGTGCTTATTAACATATAAAAATCTTGGCATCTTACAGGCATCAGATTCTTAGAAATATATAAAAATATTAAAAATTGATGGGTGTACGAATAATTTTGTTGTTGACTGTATATATAAAATTGAATCATAAATTAGAAACAAACTCTCTGATGACAAATGTTGGTGACACCAGACAACTTTGTTCATATTTGTCACAAGTTCATGAAAAATGCTCTCAAAAAAAAAAAATAAATAAAATAAGAGACATTTCTAATGTATATTTCGATTGTCTGAAAGATTATTTTTAAGAACATTTATTATGTTTTTTAAAACAAAAAATTAAATGACAGAAAAAATATTATTTATTGTTTACTCCTCAATTTTAGATGAAAAATATTCACTTATTCAGATGATTTTTTAAAATGAAAAATAATACTTGGCCTGCTATGGTGGATGAGATAGTTATGTATTTCTCACTGATGCCAGAAGTCAGTGTTCAAGCCCTGATAAAATCCTTGATTTTGACTGCTGATTTTCAAGACAAACATACTTAGAAAAATGGTGCAGCACAAACTTCCTTTTTTTTTTCTATTTGCCATTTTATGCTAAACTATGAAGGCCTTGTCTTGTGATAATTGTTTATATTTAAGTGGTGCCAGATTTCAGTGTTCAAGCCCAGGTCAAAGCCAGTATTTATAAAATTGATTTTCAAAGTAGGCTTTTCTTTTAAGAAACTTGACACAACACAATTTTTTATTTTACCTTGTGTCCTTGTAAGCTAAATTCTTAAATATGATTCAATAATAGCTGTACACAATAATATATCATAATTAATTCATTAAGTCTAGGGGAATTCTCAACAGAATGCAGAAAGCACTGGACAGCCGTTTCGTCCTATTTTGGGACTCATCAACAGTGCATATCTACTACTGAGAATCAAACCCAGACCATTACAATATGACGAAAGCATCATACCCACTGGACCAATGTGTCTCAGTGATGGAGAGGTAACAAACCAGACTTAATATATCACCAGCTGATGAGTCCCAAAAATAGGATGAAACAGCTGTCCAGTGCTTTTTGCATTCTGAACTCAAATTAATTATGATTATTCAAACTCTGCTTAATTTATATATATATATATATATATATATATATATATATATGTGTGTGTGTATATATATATATATATATATATATATATATATATATCACTGCTTGAACTAGCTTCTAATGCTCTGGATGGAGTGGCTTGGGGTTAGAAGTTGTGACTCGTGGGGGCACTGTCCATTGGTATAAGTAGACTTGGATGAGTCACACAACGGAATTTGTGAAGATCTGGAGCTATATCAAGTCTGGTTTGTTACCTCTGTGTCATCAAGACCCATTGGTCCAGTGGGTATGATGCTTGTGTCATGTTGTAACAGTCCAGGTTCAATTCTCGGTAGTGGATGCACACTGCTGATGAGTCCCAGAAATAGGACGAAATGGCCATCCGGTACTTCCTGCATTCTGTTGAGGATTCTTCTAGACTCAATGAATTAATTGTGATTATTCAAATCCCTCTTAATTTTTACAATAATATTTGTAAGTGGGAGTGCTGAAAACTTCTCAAAGTTTAACGCAAGTCATCAACCATCAGATTTAATGATTTATTTATTTATATTTTTGGAAGAACTTGTTGGTTTGGTTGAGACCTTGTCTGTATAGTAAAATCTTAATAGAGAATTCAATCAAGTTAGATTTTTCTCTTAAAATATTACTGAAACTCATGAAAGAAGAAAATGAAATACTGATCATCAAATATTTCGATATATTCTGATTGGAATATTAATCTACATTAATATTTTCTTGTATCTTATATCAATCTGTTTCAAGAAAAGTTTAATATTACTTTCTTTCTTTCAGACTACTGATCTCATTCTTTTTATTATTATTATTATGATGATGTTTCAGTCAGTTCATTTTATAGCTTTCCTCAGGTGTACAATCTCTGTAGAAAATGGGACAGAATCTCTTTAGTGCCAACCAGCAAATAGTAGCAAACAAAAAAATGTACTAAAATATACTGATTGGTCAGGTCAACACATTTAGATCCACATTATGCTTTTTCTCTTGCTTGCCATTTTCTGTTTGGCACTACCAGGAAATAAAATGTCATCTCCTTTCTTTGTGCTGTTTTGTTTCAGGACATAGGTGATCATGGCTCTCCATCTCCCTCTATCTCTTGCAGCTCTTAACAAGTTCCTTCCCTCTGCCACCTCCCCCAGACCACATTCTGTCATCCACTTGCTTAAGGCTGCTAGGTATGTCATGCATTGTTTTCCCTTGTCTCTCTTTCCCTCTATTAGACCTGTGAGTGTCAGATTCCCCAGATCTTCCTTTCTCATTACATGTCCCAGGAACTTTAGCCATCTCTTCCTGATGTTAAGTATAAGCCTCCTCCAACTTTGCATCCTAAGACCTCATAATTGCTCACATGCTTGGTCCATGATATCCTCAGCATCCTCCTGTAGAACCACATCTCTGTCACCTTGAGTCTCTTCTTCATCTTTGAAGAAATCGTTCAACATTTGCTGCCATAAAGAAGGATAGATGTCACGTAACAGCTCAGTATTCTTTTTTTTCATTACCAAAGAAATCCTCCTGTCTCGCAATACTCTGCCCAGCTTTTGGAATGCATCGTTGGCCATCTCAATACACCTACGGATCTCAGTGTTGCATTTACCATCCTCTGTCAGAATACTTCCCAGATATTTAAACTTCCGAGTCTAGTTTTCCCAACCTGCAAATCGTATTTCGGGTTCATCCATTTACTGATGATGATGCATTCTGTTTTCTTACCAGCAGCAGCAGCAGCAGCAGCTTAAATAAACCTTGTATCAGCAGCAGCTTGAATATAAAAAACACAGGATTCCTAAAGTAACCCATTTCTTCTGGGTACCCTCTTTTGAATCGCTGACATGAACTTTCCATACTGAAACTACGAGGGTTGCGAATGCTTCACATAAAACGCATCAACAAAGTAAGTTCCCACTATAACATATTAATGAACATTTCATTGTGTATACAATTTATGTCTAACAAAAGAAACTCGTGTTCTAAATTTTACTTTTGTTAGTTTTGTTTTAATATTATCTTTGCATTGCATATCAATTGGTCTGTTATTTTGTGCATGTACTCTTTATGCCACCATTTTTTCACATGCTCTAAAATTTTCCTGTAAGAAACTTTATGTATTTAATTATTGAAGTAGCTAATCACTAAACTGTGAAGGTGGGATTAAGGAATGTAACTTGTTAGAACATTGCCATAGTAATAGTGATAGTGTTGTGGGAGGCTAGCAGTCTGTGGGATAAGAGTTTCAGGATGGACAGTAATGTGTAATTGCTTTTGAACTCTGTTGAGTTTGGACAGTGAAAATGGGTAGCACCAGCCCAGGTATGCCAGCAATAATCCATTTTTGGTCTGATCTGACACTTGTAAAGAACAAGAGTTAAGTATTTTCTGAAGAGCTACAAAGAACCAACTATTTTCTGGCATCTTTAGTGATGGTCAAAATATACAAGTTGCATTTGAGGTCTGTTGTGACCTAATAGGCATTGAAGGCAAGAAGTCTCATTGTGGGTATGACTGGCCATCAGGATTGGAGCAAATTTAGTTTCTGCTCAGTGGTGATGAAATGTTACTAGCTTTGTGTTATGGTCCGGTTCCTTGTACCATGGTGATAGTCCAAGGTAGAACCAATAAAGAAGAACTCGAACACAGATATGGAATAACACAGATATATTACAAACAGGAATATATACAGAGAAGTAGAAAGTATTAGTACGAACAATCAGGTTTAGTAGTAATTGTCTGAATGCGACTCTGTTTCGGGCTGCCTCTGACTCGACTGACTGACTCGCTCACTCTGACTGACTGACAGACTCCTGATGGACTTCACTCCAGACTTCAGACTGAACTCTCTGCTTCCTCTTGAGGTGCAGTATTTATTACTTATGGAATAGTCCATTATGTTATTATGGGTAAGGTCCCATAACACTTTGTTTTGGAGGTATCAAATGATACAAGCTAGTGTTTTACCCATTGAGCTGTGAGAGTTAGGTCAGAGGAAGCACTGATATTTGGAGGTGCACCGATAAACTGTGGCATTATTTGCATATGTTGGGTTTGTAAAATTTGTCTGCTTCTATATAGAGAGATTAGTCACATGATGTTATGCGATCTCTCATTGGTTAATAAAATCATGTAGGTTCAGAAAAAGCTAACCACCACCAGAGAAGGGACCAGTCATGCTCCAAAGTAACACACAAGAAATTCTCTCCACCGCCAACAGTAGAAATTGCTGAGGGTTTTAAAGGTACAAGCCATCTAACCATATTGCACTCCACCAAATAGGTAAGTCCACCTGACATATTCTCTATATATAGGAAAGGACATTGTATTTATGTGAACTGTTGTATTCATGTTTAGGTGTAAATAAATATCTTTATTACATATTGATAAAGTATTCTTCTTATGTCAGTCCCAAAATAAAGTGGGACTAGCACAATACATATATAGTTACAAAGGATGTGGGAAGATTTTTAGGTAGATCATTGATATAAAGCAGAAAGGTAAATAAGACTGAGGAGAGATTGATTTCTATTCTTTAGAGGACTGACCATTAGCAACAAACTTCATAGACCTACCTGATAGAAAAGACTTCATAACTGAGAAGGCTCTCTCAGAGATTACATAGCTGGCAAGTTTGTGTAGCAGTCTCCTATGCCACACTCTTTGAAAGTCCTTTGAGATATCTAAGGTGATGTATTCATTATCAAGTGCTTCACTGATTCTGTGTGGGATGATAGTTAAGACCTCAGCAATGAACCTAAAGGAATGAAAACCACATCATTTTTGCTCAGGAAATTGTTTTGTTGACATAGTCAGCAACCTTCTTGTTGATAATAGCATCAAAAAGTTTGTTGATGCCACTAAAGAGGGTGACGGGGTAATACTGTGATGAGAACAAGGGCTCTCTTGCATTCTTGTACACACAGCATACACTAAACACTATTTATTCTTCAGGTAGAAGTTAAAAAGCTTTGCCAAGATTTGAGATAATTCCAGTCCAAGGTTCTCCATTACCTCCAACCTGCTTCACTTTGCATCTCATATCACCACTCAACACAGTGCTAAATTCCCTTCTGCCTTCCTTCTTGGTATTCTAACTCTGCCCATCTCTCAGGGCTGGCATAACTATCTCTGTGACAAATCTAATTTTTAAAGTATGAAATGGTGTAGTTTATTTGCATCATTAATTTCAATTCTCTAACTCTCTTCCAATTCCCTTGAATTACCTCTGTCCAGCAAGAACACAAACCAGACTGATCCTTTCTCATTTAATTTTCCAATTTGTTTTCATCAACAAAAATATATTTGTTACCTAAATTCTCGACAAAGAGACAAACTGTTCTCCATCCATGGGCCAATTGCTGTTGACCATCTGCTTCTAGCGACAGGATGAATTTTCATAATCCTAACCTCCACAGTATGTTCATTCCCTGTTTTCATTTCTCAATTCGTTTTTGCCAACAAAAATATAATTCTCATCTGTCTCTCTTCTCATTAATGACATGTGTTTTTCTAATTTCTCAGGAAAAAGATAAAGCTATTTCCCAATTTGTTTTACCCACATGCCAGATTTTCTTGGTGCATCGTTCCATGGGAGCATGTGAAACAATCCAGATGGCACTATTTTTACTTCCACATTACCAGGGAAAATGTCTTTAATTCACTCTCTCTATTTTTCAGTTTATATTTCATTTTGGGCTTATCCCTTTTTCTGTTCAGAATTAACATGTTCTTCATGCACAATGTTGCTACTAACGATGCGATAGAATTAAAAGGTCCTTTTTCTTTTCTGTTTCAACTCCACTATCATTGAGGTGAGAGAGAAAAAAAAAGTCAACCGGAAATGTCCTTCATGCATAATGTTTCTACTAAATATGCAATATAATTATAAGGTTCTTCTTCTCCTTTTCTGTTCTATGTTCATTCATTTTCATATTGGAAGCTTGCACCACCCCTTACAAATTAATCATCCAGCCTGGGACACAACTCCCCTTACTTTTGTTTCAATTGATATATTTTTATCTTTTTTTCTGGTTTGTCCTTCTTAGTCAATTTCCCTGTTTCCACAATAGTGGGTTTGGTTTTTTCTTCAAATTCGATTTGCTTTGGTAAAGAACACTAAATTGTGTCCCTCTCTTGTTCTCATACACACTTGCTAACACCTGCAAATTAACTGATTTCTTCCTATGCTTTTTCAGCCTCTATATTACTGCTATTATGGCGGCAACAGCTATTAAGATGCCAAACATGGCAGACCAATTCATTATGGTCTCTGAATTATCTTTCCAAATTGTACTCTCTTTTCCCATAGTACTCAATTTGTCTTTCATTTGGTCCAGACTAATTTTCTCTACTGTTTTTAATAACTTTGGCATTTCCTTTAATTTATCTTCAGGGAATTTCTCTACCACTGGACCCCATAATTCTGTCCAATTACTCACGCCCACTTCAATCAACTTCATAAATGAATCTTTTTCTTTGTATTGTTTGGTTCAGATCCTTCCCAAACAGCTAATTTTATATTATTAGCATGAACCTTTTTTTTTTAACTCTTCCTGCCATCTGATATTGGCCTCCACTATTCTGTAATAGGGTTCCCACTTCTAGTCCTATTTACCTGTCACTATTATCTCCAACCCTTATGGCATTAAAATCTTGTACCCTAGTATTCTTTCTTATTACTTTTCCATGTGAACACAATAAAAGTCATTCACTGATAACCACCCTTTTATATATTCTCAGCTGTACAACTATTTGTTTCCTTTAGCATCTTTAATTATCTATATGATCTTGGACAACTTTCCTTCCCTTCAGTATGCACTGTAAATCCCCACTATTACCAGATATGTTTCTTTTCCATCTCAGAATTAACATTTAACCACCTCATAGCCTCAGTGTTGCAATATGAAGGTTTCATATTCCTTTTTATAGAATATAATTGTATTTTTATTCAATGGGAATATTTCAAAAAATTTAAATCATTATCTTACTAATGTTTTTTTTTTTTAATAGTATGGTTCACCCTGTGCACTCAAAGTAGAGGGTTACATTAATGGGTAGCTTATATGGATAGGAGGGGAAGATAATGGTTGATTCTAGATTTGAACAGGTTAAGATTGTAGCAATCGGAGAAACGTTCTCTTGGGAGTTTGTTCCATAGTGCAGTGGTTCATGGGAAGATGCTGTTTGAGTGTGTTGTAGCATACATACGGACAATAATGGGTATGTCCTTAGTATTATCATTCATAACCAACCTTCGTTTGATTATTCTGTTCCATAACTTTTCCTAAGTTACAACAGAGTGGAACTAATTTCTTGCCAATGGAATAGAGAGGGAATGTGGGTTGTTTTGATATCATCTAAGTGTCATAGTAAATCCGAGCGGTGATGGTCAGATCTGGTGGAACCAGGTGATGCAGTTTCTCTTGGAGGTCTGTTCCATAGTGCAGTAGTTCATGGAAGAAGCTGTTTGAGTGGAACTTACTTTGCACTGATGGAATACAGAGGGAATGTGTGTGGTTTGCTACTATGTAAGTGGCATAGCAGGTCCTAGCAGTGAAGGTCAAACCTGGTGGAACCAGGAGATGCAGTTCGTCTGAGCACTTTCCATGGTAGTAGTAATAGAGCAGTGAGAGGTTAGCCACATCCTGCCTGTGAGAGAGAGAGGTTGGAGTGTAGATAATAATTCTTCTCCAACAAGGACTCGGAGATGTTTTTGAATTCTATCAAGACTAGAAAGTGACATCTGGGCAGCTCCTGCCTAAATATAGCAACAGTACACCATTTTCGGCCTGATTTGTCTCTTATAAAAGTAGAGGATAGGATAGAGGGGAGCATGAGGAGTCAGGTATTTACATTATTATACATCATTATAATATATATAAAAGATATAAATAAAAGCATCACTTGCATTGACTAGCATGGTATCCATAAAAATAGGATTATTTATGAATGGGTAAATAAAACAACTTTATACTTGAGTATAAATGTATGCATTGCAATAATTCTTTGGGAATAATCCTTATAAAAAAAAATCATGATTCCAAGAATTTGATCTGACATTTGTAACCTTTTAACTTAGTCTGGTTCCCTGTTATACTGAAACCTACATCTGGCTGGCCATTGCTGAATATAAGCCAATGGGGGAATAAACATACTTTATCAAAAATCTGATTGACCATATATAAAAATAATCTTTTTATTTTTTTTACATTGAATATATATTTCAGATGAAATTAACTGTTTATTAGAAAAAATAATGTAACTTGTTTACAAAATAATAATTGTTTTTTAGTTTTAAAGCAAAAGCCTTCCAGTGAAAAATTAATAAAAATTCAAAGAAAATTTTTTAGTTTTTTTTCTTTTAAATGAATTGAAAAGATCTACAGTGAGTCCCCCGTATTTGTGAGGGTTAGGGATTAGAACTGGCCACAAATAGTTAGAATTGCCGAATACTAGTACCCCTGCTTTAAAAGTGCTTATAAGTACCTATTTTGATAAAACCCAATATGCCTTAAACTTTCATCCTAAGCATTTTAGAAACATTTTTTTCTTTTAAAAGTTTCACCCCAAGCAAGGTGAGAAGCCACTAGGACGCAAGGGGTTACAGAAAAGTTGGGGCAAGATCAGAAAGGAGTGATAGAAGAAAGGATGAGGAGAAGGGTAGTGGATGGATCAAGGCAACTGGAGATGTCGATTGACATTACATTTGAATAGCTGGAGATTATAGCTCTGAGGAAAACTGGAATAGGAAAGGGAGTTCCACAGGCGAGATGTGTAAGACATGAAGCTATTGGGGCGCTTGAACACATGAAGTCTGGGAAAGTATTTGTAAAACAGACAGAGAGAGGTGACAGCACATCTGTGAGAAAGTGACTGTAGATGAGATGCCAGAGCAGGGCCAATTATATTGCATATCTGCCTCTGGAGCCTGTCAAGAACACTGAGGCAAACAGAAGGGGCTCTAGACAATATATGGCAGCAATACTCCATGCAAGGGCGAATTGTTGATTTGTAGATCTGGAGGATCGATTCCGGGAGAAAAATTTCCTTGCGTGGCACAGAGAGCCAACTTTCCTTGCAGTGGACGAAACAATTGACTCAATGTATTTGTTTCATCTCAGGTCAGCTGTCAACATGAAACCAAGCAGCCACAGAGAGTTGCTCACGAGAAGTTGAGAGTCAGACATTCTAATGGAGGGAAGGGAAGGATCTCTGTGATGATTAATAGAGAGCAGTTTTGTTTTTGAGGCATTAAAGTTGACCAGCCAATTCCTGCCCCAGTTCACAACTAATTGGAGGTCCTTTTCGAGATGCACAGCCAGGTTAGTTTTGTCAGTGACACTAGATTTGTTTTTGAGGCAGGAATAAAATGTAGTGTCATCCGCGTGGATGCCAACTTGGGAATTTATGGCGTCAGGAAGGTCATTTATGTAGATAAGGAATAGAGTGGGGCCTAGGATGGAGCCTTGAGGAACAGACCCTTTTTAAAACATTTTTGAAAAACAGTATTGGCGACCATACACTTAGTGTAAATTTTCTTTCATACATACAATAACCATTTTTAATTGCACATAGATCGATACAACCATTGAAAATACTGTATAAAATATGTATAACAAGACATTAAATATAAAGTTGAAAACATTTTCTAAAAACAGAACTGTGATGATACCCCCAGACTTAACATAAGCCACTTTTAAGACCCCAGCTGCAGCCCCTAACAATTAACAAAGCCCAAACACTATGCATGTTTTTGTGTTTGTTTTTTTATAATGTAGATGTACAATTCTGCCAATTTTTACCTTAAAAATGGACTGTTATATATTTTAAGTCACTTACATAACAGGAAAATAATACAATAATATTTTAGATATGTTCTATCAAAAAAATATGTGAATCAAGGGAGTTCTCAGCGAATAATTTGTACATACGTTCTTCAGAAAAATACATGAATATTCAGGGTTTCCATGTATAACAAGTATATATGTTCTAAAGAAAAATCTGCAAATGTGTGAAGTCATGAATGTTGAAACATGAATAGGCAGTGGCTCACTGTATATTATTTTGAAAAAATACAGGAAGATATTCTAGTAATTATTTAAGTAATTTCAAAAAATAAAGAAAAATCTGTGATGGAGACAAGGGTTCACTTGCATTCTTGTATACACGGCATAAACTAGACACCTTCCATTGGCTCAGGAAAAATTTATTTTTCAGACAGCAGTTAAAAATCTTTGTCAAGATTGGAGATAGTTCTGGTCCAAAGTTCTTGAGAATGACTACAGGCATTTTATCTGGACCATTAGTCTTTGTAGAGTTAAGACTCTGGATAAGCCTGGGAACCTCAAGATACAGATACTGCAAAGTTTTAACCCTTGTCATCTAATGTGGAGTTAGAGGCAAGGTAATTTCATCTTGTATTCGAAGAGCAGAATGGTAGCCTAACTGATACATCATTTTCCTACCTATCTCCCAATCAGACAATTAAGTCACAACAAACTTCACTAAATTTTATATATGTCTTTGTTTTAACATGAGAGCTGGCAAAAAAAAAAAACTCAGAGAGAAAAAGCTAATGACATGAGCTTTTGATATAAGAGGAGTATATATATATCAAAGTAATATATCAGTTAAACATGTTATGCTATAAGTTCTTGTAACTTCTGATATCATGGTTAAGATTTATTAAGCAATTGTAAACAAACTACCATTCATATCAATGAATGCATATGTCTATATTCATTGATACTTATTACTGTAAACATTATATGTAGTTGATACACATGTTTGAATAGGTATTTGTGTTTTTTAAAGTGTAAATTTATGTCTACCAGAGACATTATTTGAGAGTCTTAATAAAGAAAATGGGCCTTTCAGCAGGATTTGAACCTGCATCTCTCTTTCTAGGGAAACTACCATTAAGCCTTGTTTGCTTTTAAACTTTCACAGTCAAATTGCTAGGAAATTTGGTTCGCTGTATCTTACTAGACATTTTTTCTCATTAGAAACTATCTTACATATTTATGTCTACCTTGCATTGAATATTGCTGCCATATATGTTCTGGTGCTTCTGCTATATATTTAGAGATTCTTGATAAAATCCAAAGATGAATCTGCAATGTTATTGGTTCTGACCTGCCATCTTAGCTTCAGTCCCTTTACCATTGCTGTAATGTAGCTTTCCTGTAACTTTTCTGTAAATACTTTCTAGGTAATTCTTCTGAGGAACTTTCCTCTATGGACTGTTAATTTAAGTGCAGTACCAGATTGGCAACAAGGTCTCATCATTTTACAGTTGAAATGGTTAGATATAATTGTAATTTCTATGCTAATAATTTCTTATATCACACTTTTCACTTGTGAAACTCTATTCCGTGCTTTCCAGCTAACTTTGGTCTTCAAAAATTGAAATGCAGTGTCAATCATTATCTACTATATTCTTGATTCCTGTTCTTTTATTGTTCACACTTTTGGTTCTTTTATTGCTTCTTAATATTTTTCTTTTCTTTATTCTTTCACACTCAGTAATCTCTTGAGTCTTAGTGGCTTTATTGCCTCATGGTGAAATAATTAAAGTTCAATTACCTTATTTGAGAAATGCATATCTATTGTTCGGGAATAATGTTTAATTATAAATATTATTCACTAATTCCTTAGAAATTACTTTTTTACAATTTAGATATGAAAATAAAAGTTAGCAGATATGAGCATTTCTGACTTTGTAGTCACTGGCGATTTCTGTGTCGCTTTTATGTTGTTAATCATCCAAAGTTTAAATGAACATGAGTTTGCATGCTGTGACTTTAAAGTAGATTTTAGTGTGGCTGAAATCTCTTTATAATTCAAAGACATATTCACATGTGTTCACTTAGATTGAAACAAATTTTATTGATAGTAGTTTACTGTCCTTTGATGCAAAGGGCTTCTAGAACATTTTTTGTGTGTAGTTGAAGTGGCAGAATTGTCAACCAAAATCGACAGAAATTGGCAGGGGTCACCATTGAATTTTTGTTAAATGTTTACATATAGAACTTTGATTGAAAAGATAACAGGTAAGTTCTCCTGAGAGAAAGGTGCTGTTATGGCCACATTCACATATATCCAAATTGATTTTAAAATCTACTCCACAATCATAGAAAGTGAATATAGATCCATTTTTCTATTTAGATATCGGAGTCAACATTAAATACTAACTAATGAGGTCATATATTGAATGTGTATTGGAATCTGTTAAAGAAGATGATTTTCTTGGGCCTCATAAATGCTTTCCACAAATGTTGACCTTGTGAATGCTCACTACATATGTTGTCCTTATAGAGGCCCACCACAGATAATGGGTGACACTTGTAATATACTTTTTTGAAATAATAGACATAAGAACAGGAAAAGTTCAATATTTTTAAAGTTTAAATGAACGGGTCTCTTCCAGATTCTCTCATATAAATGCAGGTGTCCCCCAAAGCTCTATTCTGGGTCCTACACTTTTTCTGATCTTCATCAATGACCTCTCCAGATGTCATCATTTCCCAATATAGGTATTTATGCAGACAACACTACCATTTACTCCTGTCTTAGTAGCAAATCCATCAGATCTGACAAAGTAAGCCAGGCAGATGCTCTTGAAATGGACCTCCAGTGGTTAACTGGGGCAAGAAATGGCTTGTAAATTTTAATACCTCCAAAACAAAACTGCTTTCTTTTAACCATCTATTTTGAGAACCTTTTTTGTCTGTTATCAGCATGGCTGATGCTAAACTCCATGAGAGCAACACACTGCACCTTCTTGGCCTCAAGTTTTCCACTGACATGAAGTCAAGTGACTATATCGAGTAAATTGCTGCATCTACTGTAATGAAAGTTCGGTCACTGTCTTGTGCCAGAAAAGTTTTCTCATCAGAATCCCTCTTGCACATTTACAAATTTACTATTCATCCGTGCATTAAATACTGTTGCCATATTTGGTCTGGTGCTCTTGCTGTACATCTTGAGATTCTTAAAGAAATCCAAAATAGGATTTGTAATGTAATCAGTCCTGACCAAGCATCTCAACTTCAGTCACTTTCTCACAACAAATTCTAAAAAAATTACAAAAAGAGGCAATATAAATATATCTCTTGCAAATTGAATACTTCACTGTCATGATAGAAAATTCACTAATTACAGTATATAGAAAAGGTCATGCTTTTATAAAGTCATATTTGATGGTTTTATAAAGATTAATTGGATGGTAGGTGATTACAGTTTAGTAGAATTTTATTTTTAGTGTTTATTTAGTAAGCTCAGTACAGGTGTGTCAATGAGGATTAGAAAGATCATTTAATACAAATATTCCAATTAATGAAAACTTGCTTACCTTGAAAGTCTGAATTTGAAATTTTGTATTTTAATTGATCTTGAACACATATTATTAGCAATAGTGTAAAATTATGGAACTATCTCAGTTTGAAGCAAACCCACTGACATAACCAGTTTTCATGAGAGAAAGATTTTTCTTTTCAATTTAATTTCAAAATCTGATTCTTTTTAATCATTTCGCCCCAAGCAAAGCAAGAAAGCCTATAAGACACAGTTGGTTATTGAGTTTGTAAGAATATGAGAAAAAGAAAACATTAAGTAGAGAAAATAATAAAAGGACAGGAATTAAGAAGATAGAAATAATGATTAAAATTGCATTTTAAAGTTTTTAATTTTTTTTTCCGCTGGAATGCAAGGAGCTGGAAGAGAGTCAAACAAATGAGAAGCTTAAAACTAAGGATTACATCCTAATTTCAACTGTACAATGATGAGACCTTGCCATTATTCTTGCACTACATTTAAATTCATAAAGTCTTGGTACCAAAGAGGAAAGCTTAGAAGAAATTAGAAAATATTTAAAGAAGCTATGTTATGACAGTAGGAAAAATGACTGAAGCTAGGATGCCAGATTAGGACGAGTAACATTGCAAATTCTCTTCAGATGTTATCAAGAATCTCTAAATACATAGCAGAAGCCCCAAGACATGAGCAAATGATAGACTTATAAATGTGTAAGATAGATTCTGGAAAGAAAAATTGTCTAGCATGACACAGTGAATCAACTTTTCTAGCTGCAGACCTAGCTATCAATTGATTCAATATAATCTTTCCCCTTCATGTCAGTGGAAATCATTAGCCCAAAAAGGCATAAGGAGTCACTCTCCTGGAGGTTAGCATCAGCCATGCTGATGGATGGCAAAAAGGGTTCACCAAAACAATTAAAAGAGAGCAGTTTTGTTTTTAATATTTTGAAAATTCTGTAAACTTGTGCCATCATCTATCCAGATAAAAAATTAGTTTTGTAATACTCAAAATATGTCATGTTATGTTTTTTTTCATATTCAGTATAAACCAGATGCATATTTCATATTCTTTATACTAAAATAAGTTCCTATAAAATTATATCAATTATATATTTCTCATTTCAATATGGTTAATGCTAAACCTGTTATAAGCTGTAAAAACACAGAAATTGACAAAAAATTGTTAATGTTTGCTTGTCCTGATCTTAAAAAATACAAGTATCAAATTAAAATATAGTGAAATACTTAGATTTGCATAGAGTATTTATTACATGTCAACTCAGTTCAAGAGCAGATAAGGAGTTAGCTTTCCTTGCTCAAAATATAGGGAAAGTCTCATAGTGCAATTGAAGTATGGATGATCAAAAACTGACAAGAGCTAATATTATCCACAGTGGTAACGGTATATTCTCAACATTATAGCACAATCATATGAGTGAAACTTGTATAGATTTACAAATTGCAGACAGAGGAAATAAGAATATAATGCTTTTAAGTGTATCCACACGTGCACGCACGCATGCACACACGCACACACACACACATATATATATATATATATATATATATATATATATATATATATATATATACAGTGTCAAAAGTTGACTGATGTGTACACAAAGAAACTGATGGCAAAACTGTTTCAGATATACCCCACATAAACAAACCTGTATAAAAAAAATGTACTGAACTACATTTATTCAAATATAATGCCTTGGAGATATTGCAGGTTTGGTTCCAGACAATGCGGTAAAGTGAGTCACATAAATTTCTTTTGTATCCCGGTGCATATAAAGGATATATATATATATATATATATATATTATAAATCTGTCTATTAAGTGTGCAGCATGTATAAAAAAATGTCATACCTTAATTAAAATAATTATTTAGTCATTTCTATAGTAAAATCATTTACAGTGTAAATGTATAGTAAAATAATTTTTATTGAATTTTTAAAGCAAAATGATTTTCAATGTATTTTTTACAGTAAAATCAATTTAATTCTACGCCATTGTACATATAATTCTATTCTGTCAGTAACTCTTATATTAATTCCTGATCACTGATAATCCTTTTTTCTTAATTTTCAACGGTCAACATATAGAATAAATGCCAATTCATGATAAAACTAATTTTAGGTTAAAAATTATGAGAGTTTATTTCTTATTGTCACGGTTTTCCCTACAGCAGAAAATGACTAAAACAAAAGGTTTAGTAGAGTAAAAGTACAGTCAGTGTGTGGAGAAAATTTATATACTGAGTTCAAATGCAGTTTGTACTAAAATAAAATCACTGTGATTGTTTCATTTTCTCTCCTATCACAATATGCTGCATATAGGCATACCCAAGAAACATTGCCAATTTGTTTCCAGATTACTACAATAAAGCAAGTATATAAATAAACTGAGTCACAAGTAATTTTTACACTATACTGTAGTTTTTTAAATGTATAATAGCACTAGGTCCGAAAAAATGTACATACCTTTTAAAAAATATTTGTTTCTCTTAAAATTAAAAAAAAATTATTTCCCATACAAAATGATCAAATATGATTGGCTAAATAGTAACTTGTTGGATTATGTAATGTAGTGTATTGTACACCCAATGAAGATTGAACTCACTACTTATTTGGAATGTTCAACCAGGCCAGCGTCACTATTACCTAATGCTGAGATGCCTGACAATCATGTAGATATACAAAATTAGTCATGAAAACAACCACTGTTAAATATGCATATTACAAGGAGGTGCTGAAGAGTTCTCAGTACCTCCTTCATCATCATTTTATTCAGTTAGTGCATTTTTGCACCACTGTGGTCACCACTCTCCTTCATCTCACAATTGTGGTTCATGGTGACATTTAAGGTAGAATAAGTGCAATGGCTTGTTGGTTCCTTTTGCACCAAGGATACTGAGGTTACCTTTGGTCCTCCTCTCAGAAGTTAAAGAGGCAACACCTACAAGGCAGCAAGTCGTTTGAATTCACCAAGGCTATATAGTCTGTCCTGCTGTTTACCAATAGTTGGGGGTGGGGAGGAAAGAGATAGATTCTCACCTTTACTTATGGTAATAGTACATAAGTGAATGCAATGAACTCTACTAGAATTTGAACTCGGCTCTCAGATCTCTCAATCCGAACCACTATCCATTTATCCCCTGTGCCACTATCAGTATCTCCTTGGACATATTTAAAGTATTAATGAATATTATTTTAATGAGACTCCTACTGTCCTATGAAAACTAACAACCTAATTTGGCTTTCATTCGGGTAAGGGATGTAATGATGGCGTATATGTTAGTAAACAACTCCTGGAATTTGCATGTTTCTCCAACAGAAAGTTGTATACCTGTTAAATTGTCTTCACAGCAGCATACAACCAATCCAATAGACACTTTCTCTTCTTATCCATTAAGCTCTGAATGCACTCTATGATCTGAAAGAAGAACTACATTACTTAGAAATTCATCCATATCTTCCAAGACTATATGGGCACTGACCATTTCAGTATTCTATGCCACATCCAAAATTAATCTACAAACAGTAAACGTCATTCTTGCTTCACTGCCTGAGGTCAATGTACAGAGGATGAGAGGAGAGCTATGTAGATAACAATTGGTATTTAAAGCTTGGTTAAGAATGATCTTGAACAAAAATGATCGTGAGCATGTACCAAGTTTTACAAGAAATAGGACTCAAGATAAACCTTTCCATAACAAATTATGATCTTTGGATTTGAAATGTAAGCAGTAATAGCACATAGCCTGAATCTATCATAAAAATTCCGACTATGGAATTAGTTAATATTAAACACTTAAAATACTTTGGGATATGAATCAATATAGGAGAAAAGGAAATTGAACATAGAATAGATGAGACTAAGGGTATTTTTGTCCAACACTACAAATT
This sequence comes from Acanthosepion pharaonis, assembly GCA_903632075.3. Taxonomy (NCBI): domain Eukaryota; kingdom Metazoa; phylum Mollusca; class Cephalopoda; order Sepiida; family Sepiidae; genus Acanthosepion; species Acanthosepion pharaonis. The sequence goes on along the minus strand of CAHIKZ030005456.1, from coordinate 583,114 downwards.
GACTGACACAAAACAAAAATATTAACATCAATACTGATGTCTTGTATTTAAATAGCTTCATCAGATCAAGACTTTCATATGGATGTCATGCATGGTGTCAAACTCATTCAGAAATATCTAAACTGTCAGCTGTATAGAATCACTTTCTCACATCAATGATTAAAATGGCTTTGAGTGAATGAAGCATGTAGGTCTCAGTGAGGACCATCCTTCTCATTCTTAAATATCATTTTTTCGGATCAATGATTAAAATGGCTTTGAATGAGTGATGCATTGAGATCTGAAGTCCATCCTTCTTTGAATCTCATTAACTGACTCTACAGAATCACAAAGAACTGTGCCAGATAATAGAAACTACATCTCTTGAAGATTTTCAGTAATAGCATCAACTAAAATAGATGTCACATGTGACTTGAAGAGAGTATAATGATATAATGTTCCATCATACCTAAACAAAAGGCAAGAAAGGAAACCCCCATCAATACTGGAAAGAGCAATAACAATGGACTTGGGAATTCTACCCACCCCTATTTTTTTAATAGAATGATTTTATGAATTTCAAGTGAGAGCATCACTGGCTGCTTGGTCAATGAATACTGAATGTTTCCTTATAAAGAAACAGATATTTTTTCCATTACCATTACACACCCTAATTCAAATAAAGAGACAAATATACACCTAACCTTACCAACTCATCTTTACCTATATGCACTTGAACCCACTTATACACCTCTCTCATTTATGTGACTGTGTCTGAGGTCAAAATGAAAGTATTTGTAAACAAATTCCTATTGATTTGTCTGATAACCCAATTCTAAATAAAGTTGAGCCTCCCTCTGTAATTGAAGGGTTGGGGATAACAAAATTTTTATCTCTTTTCAGAGAAGATATCTGAATGCCATTTCAAAACAAAACTGCTTTGCATACTCTGCATACTTCTTTTCCTATGAGGAGAAAAATCAACTTCTTTTTTTTTTGTTATTACAAATATACTTTTTCATTTGAATGGGGAAAAATTTGATGTAAAATGAGTTTTAAAAGGGGGTGGGGTGAAAGAAATGTGTAAAAATGGGATAAGAAATTGGCAGAAAGAAAAGAAAATTCTCATAATCTTAGACACATTTCCATTGTTCATATTTTATATACCATGTTTCTTCATAGCATTTCACTATTTCTTCTCTTTTATATTAATGTTTGTCTCCTTACAACCTCCTTGATTGCTGTTCTGTCATCCATTTACACATTTTACTTGCTGTTTCCTTCATCCCTTCTTGCATCAGATATGTCCTATAAGTGTGAGATTCTCCAAGTGCTTTTCTCATTATGTCTTGTAGAAATTTGTGTTCTCTCTTTCTGATTCTAAAGTGTCCTTTTTGTTTCTATTTTCCTTAAAACTTCCACATTACTCACATGCTCCACCAATGATATTCTCAGCATCCTCCTTTAGAACCACATCTGTTACCTCATCTCCTCTTTATCTGTGAGGAAAATTTCCTACATTCACTGCTATATAGAAAGATTGTTATTATACGGGAACTTAATGTTTTTTACTTTGTTTGTAACAAAGTTTCAGTAATGCATCTTTTTCTTTTCTAATCTACCTTTGAATTCCAGAATTACATTTTTGTTGCATGCTAGAATACTTCCCAGATACTGAAATGTTTGTACTTTTGTAATTTTGACATCTCCAATTCATATTTTTCATCTTGGACATTTTTTTTAATCATTCCCCCCCCCAGCAAGGTGATAATGCCAGTAGGATGCAGTTGGGTTACAGGAAGTAAAAGAGAATAAGAAGCATTTAGTGGGGAGGATTGAGGAAGGGCCAATAAAGGAACAAGGTTAAAGAAGATAGTTGATGGGGATTGATGTTGCATTTAAATTTTTGAAGATTGTAGTTGGTAGGGAAGCAAGAAATCAAAAGGGAGTTCCACTGGTGAGAAGTACGAGAAAAGAAACTGTTAGAATAGAAGTAGTGGTTGCATCTAGCTAGTTCAATGGTAAAGATAGTTGCCAATCTAGTAGCACACTTAAATTTGTGTATTGAAGGCACTAAGGAAAAAAGTCCATCAGAAAAGTTGCCATGAAAATATTTGTAGAAAAGAAAGAGGTAAGTCATGTCACGTCGGTGAGAAGGTGAATGCAGTTGAGATGTCAGCTCAAGATCAAATATATTATAGAGCCTCCTTTGAATTTTGTCAAAAATCTTGAGATATATTGCAAGAGCACCAGACCAGATATGGCAGCAGTATGCATGGACAAATGGTAGATTTATAAATGTGCAAGATGGCAGAATATATTGACCCACCTTTCCTAACATTAGATGTAGCAATTGATTTTATATAGACACTCTACTTCATGTCAACAGAAAACATGCGGCCAAGAAAGCATAGAATATTGCTCTCTTGGAGTTTAACATCAACCATGCTGATGGTAGTCAGAAAAGGCCTATCTTTGTTGTTAAATAACCACATATTTTTACAATTTACACTTTCCTTTATTATATTGTGAATGAGTTTGTGTCATTTATTTTCTGTATCTGACATCAACATGGTGTCATTTACGTGTTTCATACTCTGTTAAGACTATGTACACCAATAATAAATTCTTGTAGGATACCTAGTTCTTTATATTGTTAATCTTGTTTGCAAGTGTTACAAGAGCTTCTCTTAATGTGTTTCACTTAGAATTCCTGTCCACAACCAAGCTATTAAATTTGCTTTTAACTTTATCAGCATACATCTGTTTTTGAGTTGAGTGGTTCAGATATCTGTCATATTGGACTTTAGGTTTTGCTTAGATTTCATTAATAACTGAAATTTTATTCTGAGTTTCCATATAAATGGAAGATGGTCACTCCCATAGTCAGCACTTATATGGGTTTTAGAGATAAGAACTACATTCCTGAATCTTTTATTGATTGTTATGTAGTCAATCTAGTTTTTCACATTCCATTTGGGCTTCTCCATGTCCACAAGCATCTTGGGTTCATTTGTTGTGCACCAATTAAACACATTTTTCTTCTCACTTGTCCATATTTGCCAGTGGATGTTGAAATCAAAACAGGATAGTTATTCTCTCATTATCATAAAAAAGACAGGTTTATATCTGCAAGCACCCTATCACTGTGAGTATAGCAAATACTAAGCTATATAATTTTTATACACATGCTAAGGAGAATTAATTTATATATTTATTATCAAAATTAACATGCATCCTTGGTTGGTCACTTACATTTTAATTTTGCCCACTTTTCATCCAACATCCATTACTTTAGTAAAGTAAACATGATGTAGACAGTCTGGCAATTATGACCATATTGGTACCAATTTTTATAACTACATGTGAGTGTTGGTTATACCAGTATATTTAAAATGCAATAATACCTTGTAGCATAACAGAGAAAAATATGTGTGTGAGTGTATATATGCGTGTGTGTCTATATATATGTGTGTGTATATATGTGTGTATATTTATGTGTGTGTATATGTGTGTGTGTGGATGTGTATATATATATGTGTGTGTGTGTGTGTGTATATATGTGTGCTTGTATATATATGTGTGCATGTGTGTATATACACTGCGTGCCAAATTATTATCGAGATAACTTTTTTCTAATATTTCAAAAACGGTCCAATCAATTCACACAAAATTTTCACACAATGTTGGCAACACCGATCTGCGCAATCCCTGAAGTTTTCGTACTGATCTGCACAATGTAAACAAACTGGCGCCATATTTGTTATCAGCACGGTGATTTGAGCGTGCCAAATTATTAGAAAGGTTTAGTAAAATTCCCAGAATTGAGCAAACAAAACGTTTATTAATGTTGCATGTGAATGTTTATGATCAAAAGAACCTAATAAATAAGATAATCAAACAAATAATAACAGATACAAACAAAGGCACAGTTTTAAATAAATTAATAGGGAATGTGCTTTCCCTGTTTTGAAATTACTTGAAGAAGTCGACGATCCATAGAATTTGTTAATTGTAGGATGTCATCTGCTGTAATGCCACAATATATGTCAAGAATTGCTTCCCACAACTCAGCGTTGCTCCTGAATTGTCATCTGTTGGTGTACAGTCTTCGCTTCATGATGCTCCAAAGGTTTTCAATTGGGTTCAAATCCGAAGAATTTGCTGGCCACTTCATTTTTCAAAGTCCATCAAAGCCTAACTGATTCAAATATTCAGTAGTCTTGTGAGCAGCATGTGAGGGAGCATTATCTTGCATAAAAACAATGGCCCTTCTGAAGGCAACTCTTTGCCTTTTCATCCACGGTTCAAGATGCTCCTTCATAAACGCTATGTATGCATTAGCAGTCATTTTGATGCCATCTGGTACTCTCTATGGGCCCACTAATGTTTTTCCAATAATACTACCCCAGATCATTATGCCTCCACCGCCCTGTTGGCTTCTCAAAAGGTGATGGCGATTCTGTCCGTTCATTACCCAGCCTTTGCACTATCTATCTGGCCCATCAAGTATTGCTCGAGTTTCGTCTGTGAACAAAACTTTAGAGAAGTCAATCTTCATATTGTTCTCAGCTCATTTCAATCGATTTTGAATGTGATTTCTCATCAACGGAGGCTTCAATACAGGTTTGACTGTTGTTGCTATTTCCCTCAGATACTGACACCAAGTACTTTTAGACACAGTAGGATTCCCAATGCGACTAAAAACCTCTTGACTGGTGAGTCCAGGGTTCTTCGTGGCCTCTCATTTAAGTTGTGACATGAGACGACGTGAAATAACCCTGAGCTTGCCTTTATCTGCCCTTTTGCGTACTTGTGTAGGGTTGGCGGTGAAATTTTTCACTGTTTGATGACACCTCCCTATCATTTTAGAAATTTCTAGGGTAGATTTACTTTTTGAGAGTTCTGAGGTGATAGTTTTCTTTTCAGTATCACTTAAACTGCTTTTACAGCCCATCTTTTCACTAAATTCTTATACTTTTCTCATAATTTGGCACGCTCAAATCACCGTGCTGATAACAAATATGGCGCCAGTTTGTTTACATTGTGCAAATCAGTACGAAAACTTCAGGGATTGCGCAGGTCAGTGTTGTCAACATTGTGTGAAAATTTTGCATGAATTGATTGGATGGTTTTTGAAATATTAGAAACAAAGTTATCTCGATAATAATTTGGCATGCAGTGTATATATATGCGTGTATATATATATATGTGTATATATGTGTGTGTACATATATATTTGGGTGTGTATATATATATGTATATATGGATGTATGTATATATGTATATATAGATGTGTATATATATATGTGTATATATGTGTGTGAATGTATATATGTGTATATATGCATGTGTAAGTATATATATGGGTATATATGTGTGTATGTATATATATATGTATGTATATATGTGTGTGTGTATATATGTGTATGCATATATATACATATATATATATGTGTATGCATATATGGGGGTATATACATGTATATATATATGTATATAGGTGTATATATATATATATATATATATACATGTATATATGTATGTATATATATATACATGTATATTTATGTATATGTATATATATATATACACATGTATATATATATGTATATATATATATATACATCTATATATGTGATGTATATATATATATATATATATACACGTATATATATATATATATATACATGTATATATGTGTATATATATATATATATATATATATATATATATATATATATATATATATATATATATATATATATATATACATATATATATATATATATATATATATATATATATATATATATACATATATATGCATATATATATATATATATATATATATAATATATATATATATGTACATATATACATTCATATATGTGTATGTATATATATATACATAATATATATGTGTATGTATATATATATACATAATATATATGTGTATATATATATATATACATATATATATGTGTATATATATATATATATATATATATATATATATATATATATATATATATAAAAATATAGTCTTAAGGTGTGCTATATTTATGGGATAAAGTGCTCAATATCAGAGATAGAGCGTGTGTAAATATAAAAGTGAACATAGAAGTCAACACTTAGAGGCGACAGACTGTTTCATGCTATATGCAATCATCAGGCCACGTGTGCTGTTATTTTTCTCGGCTATTTATATATATACGGGTTAGTGGTGCATTGTGGGTATTCTATTATGGCGGTTATTTTTTACCGGAAGTCGTTTGTTCATTTATTTGGGTCAAGTTATATTGCTCGTTTTTTATTTATTTTTTTTTTATTTTATTTTATTTTATTTTATTTTATTTATTTATTTATTTATTAGACTGTCGCCTCTAAGTGTTGACTTCTATGTTCCTTATATATATATATATATATATATATATATATATATATATATATATATATATATACATATATACGTGTATGTATATATGTATATATATTTACATATATATGTGTTTGTATATATATATATATATATATATATATATATATATATATATATATATATATATATATATATATATATATTTGTATATTTGTATATTAATATATATGTACCCATGTATGATTAGAATGAATAGAGTACATTTCCAACATTCATAACATCTAATTTAAAAAAGAGCTCAATACAAAGTAGAAAAATTAAATTTTTTTTAGGATATTACAGTGAAACATGTAAAAATCGCTAAACAATTGCAGTTTTGTTTCAATGCATCTCATCAGTCGATTGTAAATTACTGGATTTATTTATATTTAAAAGCAAAATACAACGTCTTTTTTGAAACAAAGAAAAAGGTGATTATAAGGTTTGATGCCTTTACTATGATCAACCAATCAAATATGACCTACATTAAAGTTAAACAAAAAAGGAGCAAAACTCCAAAATTATTTTTTATACATGTGTCATGACTTGTAGATTGGCAGCTTACAGCAGCTACACATAAAATTTAATGTGGATACATATGCTTGCATAAAATATACAAACCAGAAAATGCAGTTTCCTAAGAAATAAAAGTGCAGGTAGAGATATAATTTAACAAAATGCTAAACAAGTTATAAGCTTTGTGATTTTCCTACTATATATCTAATTTCCTCTCTCTCTCTCTCTCTATATATATATATATATATATATATATATATATATAGCAGTTCTCTTCATCATGATACCACTGGTAGTATAGTATGTAAATTAGACATTGCTTATATAAATATATATATAATTTCCCAGAATTTCATATTTGTCCATCGAATTCACTAAAAATGCCATTTGATACTTACTCATAGGTCATTTTTTATTTCTGTTAGTTTTTATTTTTTTTTACTTTTTACTGTCATGAATGATGCAGTGAATATATCTTATTTAAAATTCAAAATGTCAGAGATAAGTTTGTCATGATTGTCAAAAAAGAAAATGAATAAAAGAGAACAAAAGGAATAAGAAAAACCAATGACTTTAAGCAAAATATACATGAGTTGTCTGTTCATTCAACCGTTCATCTGGATCAGTGTCTATGTCAGGAAGCATCAACCAAAACATTCAGCATTTATCCAAAAGGAAGAAAAAGTTAGGACATTGCAGGCATGTTAGATTGAAAACACCACTACTCATTTGCTGAGTGGGGTTAAACAGAATTGAATCGAGTCCGTAATTAGATGGGTGACCACTTACGAACATCCAAATCTTTGCAAATAAAGTGAATTATATTAATTTTGACTTAAGGGATTTAGTTCTGTTTAAAAGAGAAGGAAATTTATTAAAGTAAAAATACATAGAAAATTTACTTTAACTTTCCTTTTATCACGAGTCCTGTTATTTTTTTCTTTTTCTCATTAAGAAGTTGTTTTTGATTCAATTGTTTGCAAAATTTTTGGACGTTTTTTTTTTTCCAGAAAAATTCATGTTCAGGATTATACAACATATCTCTTTTAATCAAAATCACTACTAATTCAATGTGCAATAATTAAAAACAATAATGAAATGAATAAAGTGATAAAAAGCTGAATAAATTAGATACAATAGAGTCTTAAATTTCAAGACTGAGCATTTTTGTATTGGAGATAAACCTTAACCAATATTTATTGTATTTTATCGCCAATTCCACCCTCTTTAGATAAGAGATTAATTTTTATCAATAAAAATGTTATTTGTTTGAAGAAATTCCCTCTTGGAATGAAACCTGTCATGAAGAAGTTTTATCCATTTTGTTACTTACACAGAACTATATTTATATTCTTTGTAAAGAAGCCTTTTTGAAATTCAACATACCAAAATTGGATTAATGTCAAATCAGACTGAAATTATTATTTGATCCTTGAAGTTAAGCAGCATTGAACTTGGTCAATATTTGGATGAGTAACCAAGTACTGTAAATCTTTCCTTATTTTGTTTTATTAGTTTTTCATAACAAAGAAAATAAGATATTTTCAAAATATATAAATTTTAATTATTCTTTTTAATACACAGTATATAAAGAATTATATATTTTCATTGAAACATTTCTTTCTATTAGTTTGACTTAATGTGTCTTACTTCGAATTTCCATTCTCATTTAGTCCATTGTATCTGCTTTTAACACTGTCCATATATTAGATTCTTTAGATTCTAGTCATTCAAGAGTCTGTTATACTGTTATTTGGATGCTGTCTTGGCCATTTTCAATTTCTATAGTTTCACTCTAAGTTTATATATCACTGGAAGGTGATCACTTCAACAGTCAGTACTTGGTTATGTTTTGCAGTGTAAATCTTTTCTTGATAGTTATATAGATGATTTGGTTTATCATTTCTCCTCCTGGACTCCTCCTTGTCTGTATACATCTTAGGTGTTCTTGAAATTAGGTGTTGGCAACTAACTGATCATTTACTCTGCACCATTGCATCCATTTTTCTCTGTGTTCATTACAAATTCCTAGTTCAAATTTGCCAACTTTTTTTACCATCTCTCTCCTTGCCTACTTTAATAAAGCAGACAATAAATATATTTTTTTTTGTTTATCATAACCAAGTAATGACAAAATGTGCTTGGTCATTTGAAAAAGATTGGTTTGTTTGGTTTTATGGCATATCAATTTCAATGGGTTATTTAATGCTGATAAGATTTTTATTGCTCATAATAATTTTTTTTTCGAAAAATGTATTTCTGGTAATATTTTTTCTTCAAAAATGTATTGCTGGTAATATTTTTTTCCAAAAAATGTATAGTTGTTAATATATTTTTCAAAAATGTATTGCTGATAATAATTTTTCCTTCAAAAATTTATTGCTAGTAATTTATTTTACCAAAACATATTGCTGGTATTAAAACCTATTTTTACACTTTCATTTTTTATTTTTACACTATTTGTCCTTAGGTGGGACTCTAACAGGTGTTACCACCCCAGGTCAGCATTGACCTGGTAACACCAGTAATTAAGAGGTGGTTCCATGCTCCTCAAAGCCTCCTGATCAGAGGCCTTGCTGTTGGATGCAGTTTATCGTCTTACCCAAGATGTGGATGTAGCTATTTGTCATACCCAGGACGGCATTTGAAAAAGACAAAACATATTTAATACATTTGTTGAGTGGAGATGTTTAAGAAATTAATTCATGAAGTTTTTGGTGTGTTTTTTATTATTACTTTTTATAATTTCAAAAAAATTTAAAGTTTTTAAAGCAAAAATATTGGCAATCTGACAAATGAAAAATCAACTCATTTGTTATTTTGTGTTTGAAAAATGAGTCCATTATCCTCTGTCCTCATTTCTCCAAATGTAACCTTTTATGCTTTTACCTTGTAATCCATTCTTTTTAAAATAAAAATTTTAAATATTGACATCAATCATTTTCATTATTCTAGGAATTATTTGGACTAATATCCTCATTTGTTTTGCTTGATGCCTTAAAACATTGTTATAAAAACAACAAAGATGAGGATATTAATGGAAAATAATTGCTGGAATAAAGGAAATGCTTCTTGTTAGATATTTTCAAAATCTGTACTGACTTTAAACAATGTATAAATGAAGAAATTATACTCTATTATCCTGAATGAATATGACCCTATCACCACCAATTTTTTATTTTTAAATATTTCCACCAAGGACATTCTAATTTCATCCTCAAAAATATCCTCATCAAATATTCTCAAAACATTGCAATCTGGACAATTCCATAATATGTCTCAGTTATTTATATATTCTAGAATTTGTTCCACCTACTATTCAGGTTCCCTCTTTTATTCAAAATTCAAGAGTAAACAGTGTTTGCTTAAAGTGTCCCTGGTATCCACCAACTTCACTTTTTGGTACAGATATCAGGGTCAATCAAATCCAAACCATTGTGTTATGTTGGAATTCATCTGTTTTGAAAGAAGATTGTGTAGTGCAGAACTCTATGAACCTGGAGATCTTGGGTTGCCCAAATGTTAAGATCTTTCTCTCTGCATTGCCATTACATTAGAAAGATAAGGTAAACTAATACAGTATGGAACTGGTGTAGCTCCAGGATTTGCCAGAAGATATGATATAGTATAGATTTGTGTAAGGTTATTTAGCTTTCTATTCTTCCAAAGACACCTATAAAGTAGTTAGGGTTTGAATTTATAGGAAGAGAGAGCATAAGAACAAAAGTGATGAGTAAGAAAGCTTAAACAATTGGTGAAAGAGTGTGGTGAAATGGGGCCAAGAAACTCTAACTTACCCAAGGTTAAAAGGCCATGATGTCATGTTTGCCCAGTTGAGCCAACATGCATGGTTTTATCTCCTTTAAAACTACTTCTAATTTGCATGCATGGTCAAAAACCTGAATAAACGAGTGGCAGATTGACAAGAGGACTTGGACTTTTTCAAGACCAGCCTCTTTGCAGCTATCTACCACAAAGTGCAGGATGACTTTTAGTTAGAATATTAATTTGTTACAGTTGACAAATGTAGCTACAAATTTATATACCTTTTGACAAGAAAAATAAATTTTCTATAAGACATTGATGAATTAAAAAAACAATGGAGAGATTGTATTGTATGAAATACAGATAATGAAAATATATCAGGCAATATGACCAAAGTATGTCTCAGGAATTCACTGGCTGTAATGATAAACAGTAAAGATTATGATATGAATCTGTATTGTGGGATTGATGTGTTGAAGCCATTGTGTTCGCTTCCACATAAATTCCTTGGAAAGGTATGAATCCAGCTCTTCTACTCCAAGCTATGGGTTAATAACAGGGCAGACTGGGCTTGCTTTATCTATCTATCTATCTATCTATCTATCTATCTATCTATCTATCTTTTAATCATTTCACCCCAAGCAAAGTCACAATGCCACTAGAATGCAATGCAGGGTGTTACAGGGAGTGAAAGTGGAAGGGAATGAGAATATTGAAAATGGGAAGGATTGAGGCAATGATTAAAAATAAGTAACAGGGTGTAAGAAGACAGAAGATGGCGATTGACATTGCATTTAAGTTTTTGAAGACTGTGGTTATCAGGGAAGCAAGAAATTGGAAGGGAGTTCCACAGGTGGAAAGTGCAAGAAAAAAAAAACCTGTTAAAACAGAAATGTCAGTTTCTTCTTGGTAGTTCAACAGTAAAATGGAGAGACCTAGTTGCTAATCTAGTAGCACACTTAAATTAATGTAGTTGGGACACCAAGTGAAAAAGTTCATCAGAATAGTTGCCATGAAAGTATTTGTAGAAAAGATAGAAGTAAGCCATGTTATGTTGATGAGAAAGGATCAATTGTATTGCAGATCCTTCTCTGAATTTTGCCAAGAATTTTGAGATGCCCAGCAGAAGCACCAGACCAGATATGGCAACATTATTGAATACATAGCTAATGGTAGATTTATAAATCTGCAATATGGATTTCTGACAAGAAAATATTTTTAGCACAGCAACACACATACCAATTGATTCAATATAGTCTCTCCACTTCATCTCTGTGGAAAACATGAGGCCAAGAAGGCAATAGTGTGTCAATCTCCTGGAGTTCAGCATCAGCCATCTTAACAGTAGGCAGAAAAGGTTCCCTGTGATGATTAAATTAAAGCACTTTTGTTTTGGAAGCAATGAAATTTACAAGCCATTTCTTGCTCCAGTTAATCACAAATTAGAGGCTATTTTGAGAGTAGTTGACAGGGTCATCAGATCTGTTAGATTTGCTACTAAAGCAGGAGTAAATGGTAGTTTCATCTTCATTTCAACTTGTTGATCAGCTTCTTGGTGTGCTTAAGAAATTGTCTCTTCCTCATTGTGTATAAAAAGTAGTGAATATCCTCATGCACCACCAGTCTGATGAGCTATCCATCTGCACCTTTCTCCCTTTTGCAATTGCACATATTGACTTGCAAGGATCACTGTTGATGATCTCCTGAACTTCAGCAACAAGCTCCATTCTTCTGATGGCATCAGATCATCGTTCATAGTTTTTCCTCTCTGCTCTTGCCTCAGAGTCAAATCCTGAATCTTCCAGCTTCTTTATGACATTTTCTATCATCCTTCTGCTGATGTTGAAGAAATCTGAAATCTAATTGTTTTGTCCTGGCATGGATTCCAGGGAGAACTCCATACCTCTTTCACAAATTCAGAGGCTCAAAATTATCCATAGTCAATTATTATATAAAAAAGAATTTGAAAATTGTTATTGTTTTCAAGCAAAAAATATCCATATCTGTATCTCATTGAGTGACTCCAGAGTTTCATGTCAAATCACTCATGAGGATCAGATATTTCTTTTGATATTAGATTTCATAGTTATACTTCTCTACTGATCTTAAATTTCAAATTCATACCTTTTTAGAATTTTGATAAAAAACATAACATTTAAATTTATAACCATATATATATATATATATATATATATATATAGAACCATATATATATATATATATAAACAAAGGCATTCTAAACTTTGGTAATTCTAGAATGCTATTATGTATATATATATATATATATATATATATATATATATATATATATATATATATTAGGATATTATATCAAAAACATGCCAAAATTGCTACACAAATGCAGTCGTGTTTTGATATGTATCAAATACATCTCATCAGGTGATTGCAAATTACTGGTGAGTGAATGATTTATTTAGATTTTGTGTTATCCTTAAAGAGGTTACAAATGAATGAAGTTGGTACTTGAGTGAAGGAACAGTAACACGCGTGTAGATGAAAGAAAGAGAGGTTTATTGTAAAAGAGAATACACTACTGAAAGACAGGGAATTTGGTAGCAGGCTAGTAATTCCTGAAGCAAATCCTCAGGTATATACTGTGCTCACTATATATAGTTACTGGTATAGTCAGTCCACATAGGTGATAAGCAGTATGGGACACCAAATTACAAAAGATTTAAAAGCAAAACTTCTTTTACAAGAAAAAGAAAAAAGGGGGGACTTATAAGATTTGTGGGCTTTACTCAGATCAACCAATCAAATATGACCTATGTTAAATTTAAACTAAGTGAAGAAGCATTTTTCTTATTTTTGTTGTAATTTATTTTCCATAAATGGGTCGTTTAGATCAAGAATAAATCTATCCTGAACTATGGAAAATAATGCCTTAATTTTTGCTTCTTCACTTAGTATAAATTTAATATAAGTCATATTTGATTGGGTGATCTGATAACCTGCCTTTTTTTTTTTTTTCGTAAAAGAGGTTGTATTTTGCTTTTAAATGTAAATAAATTGTTCACTCGCTAGTAATTTGCAGTCGCCTGATGAAATGTTTTTGATATGCATTGAAACATGACTGCAACTGTGTAGTGATTTTGCCCTGTTTTCGATGTAATATTCTGAAATAAATAATATTGCTCTATTTTGTATTGAGCCCTCTTTTTAAATTAGATGTTACAAATCTTGGAATTGTACGCTATTCATTCTCATCTTACCTGATATATATATATATATATATATATATATATATATATATATATATATATATATACACACACACAATATATATATATATATATATATATATATATATATATATATATATAAGGTTCTTCTTAACAAGTGAAGAAGAATTTTTTCTTTTTCCTCACAGGTTTAAAAACTCTACATTTAAATCAGAAATAGTAGAATTAATAACACTTGTTTCTGCCACTGATCTCACAAAGAAGAAAGTTCAGGATAGACATATTCTTGTTCTAAAATAAAACAAGATGACAAGTTCCATTAAAAATCAAAAGTGATTATATAAACAGATTGAGTTTCTGAAAATAAGTAAATCTGCATCTCTTTGGAACTTTAACTTTGCAAACTTGCTTTTGTACCTTACTCAACATTAGAATCATGGACGTATTCATTCTGTTAATCTCGACAGTTATCTGCAAAGTTCTTGATTAATATTTTCTTTGATGTTTCTTTTTTAAATCATTTCACCCTAAGCAAGGCAATAAAATAACTAAGACACAAGGGGTTACTGAGTATTAGAGAATATAAGAAAAAAACACTGTTACAGTGGGAGAACAATAAAAGAACAGGAATTAAGGGTTAACAACTAAAATTGCATTTAAATTTTTGAAGATCAAACTTGAAGAGACTACCACAAGCAAGAAATGTGAGAAAAGAAATTGTTAGCATAGAACTTAGGGTTTACATCTAGACTTTAAAAAAGAAAAAATTAAATTGTACTGTTGATTTTTGTTTGGTGGGGGGGGTCACTATTTTCTCACAGCTGGGACCCCCCTAACAGGTGCTATCACCCCAGGTCAAAGTGGACCTGGGAACAACAGCATTTAAAAGGTGGTTCCATGCACCTAGTAATGTACAGAATAATAATTATGTACACTGAGGTACCTCCATTATTTTTTTTTTCTTTCTTTCTTAAATATTTTTCTCCTTTTTTTTTTCTTCTTTCTTCTTTTTTCACTCTCTCCACCCTTTTTGAGAAGGGTTAAAACAGATAATGTGATTTCTTGGGTGAGAGTATCATTTGATTAAATATCAAAATAAAACAAACAAAAAACCTTAAGATGTGAAATCCAGCAAGAGATTTCACCAATCATTGTGAGAATCATAATTTTAGTGTCTTTGAGCCTGTGAAAAGATGAAGAGACCTATTAGGGATTACCAAAGAAAAGATCAGTTAAAATCTTCTAGCATACATAAGAGGCTCTCTCAAATCAGTTGATTCATACTCTCCATGTCTGTGCTATTTTTATTCAAAGGAAACCTCCGGGTTCTGGTCACTGATGTCAGTAAATAACATCTCTCCCATTCTTGATAAAAGAAATGAATAGTTACTTTATCTTATATACAATTACTATTATTCATACAAGAGAGAGAAAAATGTACACAATGATCAAATGTATATCCCTACATAAGATTATATGTTTATATTTCTGAGATGAGATACTGTAATTATTTACACTGTTCAGACTGTTGCCCTCATCTCATAATCAAGAAATGGTCAGTATAAGCAGTACCTTACAATGTAACAACTACCCTGGATACATAGTAGCAGCTTTGACAAACTGGGATAGAAGATAACAACACTCAGAAAACAGTCTGCTTACCCTATGTGAAGGAATTATTGGAAAAAATACAAATGATCTGTGGTCCATACGTCAGAATGACATAAAAAAGTGGTTCAACACTTTGCAGACACCTCTTCCGAGTAAAACTAAGGAATATGTGTATGCTATCCCATGCTGCCATGGTAGGAAATATTAATGAGAAACAGGTCGCCCACTTAAGATAAGACTGCAAGAACATCGTAAAGCCGTAACATGATGGGGAAATAGAAAAATCAGGCATAGCTGACCACATAGAAAAGGGAGATTACCACCCCCTGTGAGATGAGGTTGAAATAACAGAAAGAAAACATTCCTGGAAAATACAAAAAATTAAGGCATCAGCACATATGTAAGGCCACAAAAATCTCCTAAGCCTGGTTCCCATATTGTAAACATTTGTATGCTTGGATGCATACAAATGTTTACAATATGGGAACCAGTAATACAGAGTGCTAGAAGAAAGCAATAATAACAACAAAAATTGCAATATGAGCTCTGGTAAAAATATAAACTGAGACATTAAGTTTCTAAGTTCAAACAAATTCATACACTGATGTCTTCAAGGACACATAGTCCAGTGGATAAAAGCGTTGGTAGGATCAGTTGACTTAACCCAAAGTGAGTTCAATACCTGGCGGTGGAGAACTTGGAGAGGGGAATTAACAGACGATAACTGATAACTGACATCCATTAGATATGGCATGTGGAACTAGAACAGTCTACTGCAGTGAGCGAAATAAAGGGTTCAGTTCACAATTCCAATCACCTGAAGAAGGCTGGAGTATACAATAGCTGAAACATTGTGACTATGGCAACAAAGGTGAGGACAACTGTCCAAACAATGTCAATAGTGTAAATAATGAGAATATATAATGTTTTTTAGTTCAACCCACCAGTTTCTCTGTCTTTCTCTGTCTCTTATTTATTTTTTTTTTTTAAATAGACATTACATAGATATTACATAGACAGTCTTATGTCTGCTTCATTGGAATTACATAGTGAAATGGTAGGGTAGGTATGAACTGATTTAATTTTATCCAAGTATTGCAATGTCCAGAAATAAATGAGTAACTTGATCAGTTTAATACATAATTGTCAAATTTCTTTGGCAATTTTGCACTGTCACTGTAAATTGAACCTGACTGGTGTTGCCTGTGGTTGACTTTGTTGTTCTGTTACATCTCTTTGAATGGGTTTAGTTGGCTCAAGTGAATTCATTCTGTGAATGGATCCCATTAGTGTTTGCCTATCATCAGCTGATGCAACTCTATTTTCAGATGGAATGCCCTCCTGCTGCACATGTTTAAAGAATGAAGAGTTTAATGCGATTTGCTATGGTTGTCATGTTCTGCAGTCACCATACTGCCCTTTCATTGGATGATTGTGTATGACTTTAGATTAAAGAGCAGGGAAATCTTGTTGCACCTAGGTTGCTTAACAAGCACAGCATCTCCTGGAAGAAATGGCAATGTTTAGATATGGTGCCTCTGATCTGATCCTGTTTTCATCTTGTCTTTCTTGAAGGCATTTGTGGTGATGTGGGAATGGATGAAAATTTAGATTTTGGAATGGAGAATGCATTGTATATCAATATTCATCTTCCTTCTAGTGAGAATTTTTGAATGGACATGCCTTAGTTGCACTGTGAGATGTGGACCTTTAATAACTGTGAAAATGGAGGTAACTGTTTTTCAGTTCTAGTCCTTCACTTCAAATGCATGGGTAAATTTATTCATTGTTCTTTCAGCATCACCATTTGCTTCAAACCAGAGGGGTGTGGTTTTTACTATGATGAAAAATCCAATAATATGGCAAAGTCCCTGAATTCCTGACTTTGTAAAGGAGACCCATATCTGTCATGACAATTGTCAGTAAGCCTTGTCAGGAAAATATGGAATTTAGATAAGAGATGACCACCTTTGCTGATGTTGACTAGATTATCTTGACTTGAGGAAAATGGCTGTATTTATCAATGGTCCCTAGCACATAGTTGCCTGACATGAAAGGTCCTGAGAAGTCAAGGGTGATTGGTCTATGAAGCAGAATGTAATGGTGTTGGGTTTGGCAGTCTATGCTGAACTGGACTAGGGGTTGACACCTGACATGGAATACAAGCTCAAATGTTCTCTTCCCTCATCCTATTGATGCCTGGAAACCATACCTTCTCTCTAATTAGCTATTTCATCTTGACGATTCCTCAGTATGTGTGGTATGCAATGTCAATTAGTCTCTTCTGTGCTACCAAGTAGTGATCACAAAGAACAACACTATCTGCAGTAGATAGCTCATCCTTGAACTGGATGAAGCTGGATATGTCTCTTACCACCAAGAGAAGTAGATTGCTGATTTCAGCTTTTGAAGCTGGACATTCTGTTGTGCGGTGCTTCTGACTTCTTTTAGATTCAAAGTTTTGGTGACCACCTTCTTTACCAAATAGAGTGCATATATTTCAGCTACATTCTCTCTCACTCTGGCTGCTTGTGTGGTTGTCAGTTAATCTCAACTGACAACCACACAAGCAGCCAGTTCTTTTTGTCTCTTCCTGGGTGACATATTGACTCATACTTGTATGGCATGAGTCAAAGTTTCCAATGCTCTATGCAGATCGTAGCTGGTTTCTGGCTTTTGAGAATACCTAGAAGTAGTTTGTGGTCCATTATCGTACTGAATTTTGACCAAACAAGTAGAGTTGAAAGTTCTCAACAATATAAGCTACTTTATTTACATTATTCGGACTATTGTCCTCATCTTTGTTGCCATATTTATCACAACGTTTTGGCTGTTGTACGCTTCGGCCTTCTTCAGGTAATGTCGAACTGAACCCTTTATTTCACTCACCGGGGTAGACTGTTCTAGTTGCACGTGCCATGTAAGACCCCCCTATAAAGGAGAACATGACTAAAGATTGTGTGTACACTATCCCATGCAGCTGTGGAAAGGAATATAAAGGAGAGACAGGCTGCCCCCTCAAGGTAAGGCTTCAAGAACACCAGAAAGATGTAACACGAGGGGAAGTAGAAAAATCAGGCGTGGCTGACCACATATCGAGAGAGAAGGGAGATCCCTGCCCTCTGTGGGATCAGGTTGAGATCATTGACAAGGAACACCATTGGAAAATTCATAAACTTAAGGAATCAGCACATATGCTAGAACACAAAAATCTCCTGAGCCGACCAAGCATAGAAATAAATGCAATATGGGAACCAGTGCCAGAGAAAAGCAATGATAACAACATAGTTGCAATATGAGCTCTGGTAAAAACATGAAATGATAACAGCAAAAATTGCAATATGAGCACTGGTAAAAATGGTTGCTGATGACATTAGGTTTATAATACCCAGAAATTCATACCCAGATGTCCTCAAGGACACATGGCACAGTGGATAAAGGCGTTGGTTAGGTCCAGTGACAGGACCCAAAGATTTCAATACCCGGTTAAGTGGAGAACTTTCAGAGGGAAATTAACAGGAGATGACTGATAACTGACATCCATCAAACATGGCACGTGGAACTAGAACAGTCTACCCCAGTGAGCGAAATAAAGGGTTCAGTTCGACATTCCAACCACCTGAAGAAGGCCGGAGCTTACAACGGCCGAAACGTTATGATAAATATGGTGACAAAGATGAGGACAATAGTCCGAATAATGTAAATAATGTACATAATACCTCATCTCAGAAATATAGACAGACTCTGAATATAAGCTACTGCTAGCATTTTCTTTTCAGTTTCAAAATATCATTGCTTTACCTCTATGAGTGCTCTGCTTGCATAGTAGATTACTTTTCCTTCTTGAATGAGTATTGCATCCATTTGCATGGGACTCACATCTACAATGATGTCTGTTTGATAATAATCATTTGAGTCAATATCTTCTTTAATGACGGCTTCCTGCTCAACCTCAGAACATTTCCAAGGCACATCTTTCTTTGTGAGCTGTTGAATTGGGAGCCATTACTTAGGAATGAACAGATTTCTCTGGTTGGTGACTGGTTATGATTGCCTGGATCTTTTGGGGATCAAGTTCAACTCGCTTTCACTAAAACAGATGACCAAGGAAGGTGAGCTCTCTGACTGAAAACTGATACCTTTCAGTTTTGCTCCAGATTCCTTGAAGCATTTCACTGTTACCCTTAGTCTCTAGTTGTGTATCTCTTTTTTTTTTCTTTTTCTGTTAACTATAATATCATAACAGAGGTTCATTACTCCCGAAATGTCCCACTGGAGATCTGAAATCACTTTCTTGTAGATTTCTCAACTGGACTCACCCAGGGCCCCGTGACTATGATGTCAAATTGTTCCAGTCACTTTATCTCTACCTCCACATAAAGGGTATGTGTCAGTTGTACTGCATTACTGGTGGAACAGTGTGGTCAATATGGACTTGGACTTTGACACCAGAAATCTTTGCCATTTTGCCTTCAAATAGTGAAAGGAACTGCTTTGGTATGTTGCTGTGAAAGGAGGAATAAAAAATAAAATGGATGATAGTACTTGAGCAATGATAGCACTTAACAGCATTTGTAATTTGGTGTTGGAACTAGACATAGTAGCATTCACATTGTTTAAAGTTGATCTAATTCTAGTGCCTTTAAATCAGATCTCTGTTTTGAAGAATCTGCAAACAGAGAATGCCAATGTGGAACCAGATGCATAAATTCTGACTGAATATTTCTGAAGTTCCAGTTTGGTACACATCTTGTCATAATCTATCTTGGCTAGAAAATTCATGCTGGCACCAATATCTACTGGAAATTTAATTGCCATGCCATTTATATGGATTGTCACTATCAGAGATTTTGTTATGGGTGCTGGTGTGTCTCAGACTGAACAGACAGACTCATCACCAGAAGAATAAGTCACACCTACTTCTTCACCTCTCCTTCTTGGAGAAATGTTTGAGGAAATTTGTCTCATCTTATTTTGTCTGATGACCAACTGACAAACACTCACAAAATAATTTAGCTTGTGGCAGCTGTTAATTTTTTTTTATTTTTAGCAGGACATGAAGCATGAGTCTTTGGATCACCACAATATTGATGGGCTGTATTATTGTGAAAATTGTTGGAGTCATGCTGAATTGAGTAGTGATGCTGGGGGTTGGTCATTCCTCTTTCTTCGTCTTTGTTAACTGTTGCTATTTTGGGCAGCCATAGTGCTTACCCAGTTGACCTTTTCTATTTCTGCAACTATGCGTCTGTGATTTCCATTATCCTTGCTTCGTCCAGAAGCTGTTTTAGTGTGCAGTTTTCTTGTAGAGCTTTCCTTCTAATCCTGGAAGAAGAACAACTTTAAATGATTTGTACAAGAATTTTGCTTTCGACATAATGAAACTCACAATATGTGGCTAGTGTTCATAGTCTCATGTAATATGTATCTATACTCTCCTCTGGGCTTTGCAGGGTCTGTCAAAATTTGGTAGGAAATATTTTTTGGAATGAAATATTCCATGAGGGAGTTTTTTATTCTCTTATATCCCACCATTGCATCTATGCCATTTATGAGTTGTTGTATGCCAATTCTATTTTTCCTTGTGCATAATGCTGTAGTAAATATCATAAACTTTGTCTCTGTCTCCAGCATATTGAAGGGACATTGCCTTTCCCTTTTTGTCCTTTTCTGTGTTTAACGCACATAGCAGGTTCTCAAATTTTTCCAACCATTTGTTTTGCCTCATGCTTGTGGTGGTGTTTGTTGTTGTACACTGCAAATGGTGAGATGTGGAGAAGTTTGCCATTATCTTAAATTCCTTTTTGTTTTTTCAATAAAACTGGTACTTATTTGAAAATCTCCTGTCACCAAGATGTAGTGTCTTACAGGCTTTGAAAGATGAATGCAGCTGAGACCCATTAGGGATACCCAAAGAAAACATGAGGATCAGTTAAAAGCTTCTTGTAGGCACGAAGAGTTGTCTTAAATCTGTTGATTCATACCTCCTGTGTCTACACTATCTTTATTTGAAGGAACCTCCAGTAATGGTGATCAATAATGTCATTATATCATAATGTTATACTCCATTACAATTAGATCTTTTTTTGGTTGATTCTGCATGCTGGATAGATGTGAACACCATGAAGGCAGAGAACAAAATAAAAAAAAAAGTTTTTCTCTGTGCATAGGCTCCATGCATCATGTTCAGCTACCAAAGCAAGTCCCCGCAATGAAAGCGACACTGGCCATCAAGAACATTCCCACCAGAAAAGGAGATGCCCCTGTGTACAATCAGCAGTTACAAGGCATTCCCTTCACCATTGTCTCCGCAGCCCCGTTCCATAGAACAGGCCTACCAACCATGTCATCTTGGCAACCCATTGCCATCACCTAATGACTAATATTTCAAAATTATTGTCTATTGTAATTTCATTTCATTATTTTTATGACCAAAAAAAGCTTTTATTCATTTTGTATGGAAAATACAAGTTACTAGTATACAATGTAGTAGCTAAAAGTAGATCCTAGATCCAATATACATTTAGGAATTATCTGATAGGCTAATAAATGCAATAGACTATCAGTGATTTTAGTTAGGCTAACTCTATAATATCGTTATGTCAAATGCAGATAGTTATGCTCCATCAAATATTCTTGTTTTTGTATGCTATGTAAATTTTATGAAAATGGAAATTGAAAATCAGTTACCAAAAATGATGTTGATAGCAAAAAAGGTAAGAGAAAAAACAAATTCACCACCACATATTGAAGATCTCATGATAAACAGTCAGTACAGTTAACATGTCTTAACTGGGCCTCTAAGAAGATTTAAGTTTTCTTTTTCTTTTTTGCTTTTATTTAGTGAATGGAATGAAATGTTTCCCTGACCCTTAAATTTTACCTGTTGAGTTAATATCCTCAGGTGTGAGAGAGGAGAAAAATAGTGCTTCTGTCAAACCAAAGATTGAAATGTGCATCCAATTCAAAACTCTTGTCTCAAAGTCAGGTTGGATTTTGGAAAAAAAAGGAAATTGAAATATTAACTGCAAATCACGTTTCACATTCCCTTTGCGAAAGAAAAAATTCTTTATGCTTTGCTTGTTCTGTATTTTAGAAGAATTCTTTGAAACCAAAAATAAAAAATAATAATGGATAAACATGAACCTGATGCCAGAAAGAGAATGTAGATATCATATTTATTCTAAATTGAGTGCCAGGAATTTTTGTTCAGTAAAATAAAAGTAATAAATTATTAAATTATCATATTTATTCAAAAGGGGTTAAAATTACATTTACTTAATTCTCTCAATATGTTTACCTACCAGGAGGGTAAAATCAAAAAATAGGAATAATAATAATTATGGAAAAATACAAGGATACATCAATAAATATGCAGCCAGACATGACATTATAAGAATAATTTTGATAAGAAATTTTTGCTGTATAATGTTTTAGTTGAATGAGAGTCATCACAAAATTATGGGTATTGACAAAGAAGGTGATTATATTGAAACATAATGCTATTGTGTAAAATAAATGCTTTTGGCATTAGGCTACAGACTTATTGATTTACATTTCTTAATTGGGGAATGATGAAATACAGCCAGCCAGATCAAAAAGAGATTCTTCCAAAAATTGTGATGTTTGATACTTTTGTCAAATTTTGGGAACTAATTCAAGAACATTTTCTCATCCTATATATATATATATATATATATATATATAATATGATCAACATTGCCTCTGATTTCATGTTAAACGATAAGGGCCATTGTCTACCCAACTTTTACCCCCTCTCATGGAATACAAACTTTGTAATGTCCTGTGTATTATGATAAACTACATTCGGCAGCAAGGCCTCTGATTGGGAGGTTTTGAGAAGCATGGAACCACCTCTTAATTGCTGTTGTTTCCAGATCCACCTTAACCTGGGGTGGTAGCATCTGTTAGGGGCCTCAGTTATGGGCAAATAGTTAACCCCCAAACTGGAATCAAAACATTATGAAACTATAAAAATAGATTTTTATAGTAAAAATACCAGCAATACATTTTTGAAAAAATATTACCAGCAATACATTTGACTTTTGACAAAAGCCCTCTTTACAAAAATATGTCAATGAAACCTGATCTACAAACTGATTTCTCACAAAGAATAAATATTCCAATTATACAAACCCATTCTAAAAATCTTGTTGACATTAAATAGCACATTGAGGTTGATATGCCATAAAATGAACTAAACCAAACCAAACCAAAACAAACAACACTTTGTAATATCTGTGTTACAGGCCAAGAAGTTTCCTGACTTATCGCTATCTTTAACCTTAAGAAAACTACTAGTGTAGATAAAATCCTGGTGGTTAAGAACATTAGACATGAGTTATCTTCCATCTTGGCAAAAGTGTTTAACTGCTACCTGAAGGAGAAATACTTGCAAAATCTATGGAATGTGTTTAGTGTATACACTGTTTTTGAGAATGAGGTTGGCTGCTTATCCCTGTTACAGTATTATCTCATCAGCTTACTTCATGTCATTTGTAAACTCTTTGAGGCTATCATCAACAAGAATGTTGTTGATCACCTCTGCAGGGACAACCTCCTGATCAACAAACAGTAAGAATTTAGATCTGCTAGGTCACTGCTGATATCCTGAATCAATGAGGCACTAAATAGATACATCATGAGGATAATTGCCTTAGATATATCAAAGTTTTTGTCAAGGTGTGGCATAGGGAGTTGTTTCACAAGTTCACTAGCTATGGAATCTCTGGAAGAGTTTTCTCAATTATCAAGTCCTTCCTAACAGGTAGGTCCATGAAGACCATGAGTTCAATGCATGCATCTCACAAGGCCTATTTCTTAGTCCTACGCTCTTTCTGTTTTACGTTAATAATTTGTCAATGAACATACTCTTTCATGAATATCTGTGCAGATGGTACAACAGTATCAGCATGCATGTCTAAAATTCTAGGTAAACCAGAGCCTGACAGCTGATCTCTCCTCTGAACTAGCTCCAACAACTCAATGGGGGAATAACAGGCTGGTCACATTCAATACTTCAAAAACTGAAATGGTTACATTCCACCATCATTGAACAGACCCTGAATTTTTGCCTATCACAGTGAACAGGTGTTTTCTCAAAGGAGACCTTTACCTTGAACACCTAATCTGACTGAAGTTCACCCCAGACCTCCAGTGGAACTCCTATATACAATCTATCACTTCAAATGGTTGGTCCCTTATACTGCTCCAGTAAGTACCTGACCCACTTCTGCTATTCTCTACATTTATAAGAGTTAGATCAGACTGAAAATGGAGTACTATTTCTATGGTTAGTGTTCTAATGAACTACATTCTATAGTTCCACCAGTTTTAATTTTCACAGCAAAGATCAGCCATGCCTTGTATATTGAGATGAATGAGCCCCATATTCCATTAGTAAGGAGGAAGTTCCACCCAGACAGCTTCTTCCCAAGAACTGTTATTTAGTAGAACAGACTCCTGAGAGGATACATTCTCAACCACAACAGTCTTAACCTGTTCAAGTTTAGGGTTAACAATTATCTTTGCCACATATCCACAGAAACTGCACTTCTTAACTCTTATTCTTACCATTCATACAACCTCCTTCTTCAGTAGCCATCTAGCTTGAGTTGCTCTTTGGCCTTGTATTGGGTGAATATTAGTTAAAAAATAATATATATATAATCATCACCATATATATATATTTCTAAATAATTTATTTTTAATCCAACATTTTTATTGCTTCAAACTTTATTTTTAGTGGATACCCATGTTTGAAATAGATGCACTGTTTTTTAAACAGTGTACATTACATCTATCAGCCTAATGCATAAACAATGACGATGATAATATAAAAGAATAGTGCTTAGTAGTTGAAAACTTCTATTAAATGGTGTTATTGTGTTACCTGAATCTCTTCTTATGTCTGTGAAAATAAATAGGAGGCATTATTTTCAGTCTGTCCCTCATATATATATATATATATAAATATATATATATATATATATATATATATATATATATATATAAAATGATTGATATGAAAGACAGAATATGAAGAAAAAACATTTAATGGTGAATCCAGAAGTAGCAAAGTTGCCATGGTAAAAAACTTTTTTTCCATTGTTCTGATGATGTAGCTACTGAATTAAAATCTATGTAACAGAATAAAATTTAAGTATCCAACTGTTTTTCATATATTCAATCTTACACACAAACACACACACACTATATATATATATATATATATATATATATATATATATATATGTATGTATGTATGTATAAAGAGAAAGAACAGACATATTAAGAATCCACAGTTCTTAGTATTTACTTTTTTAAAAAGTGCTCAGTACAATGTAGAGCAAAATATTGTTATAATGTTTTTATTATAATATGATGAAGGACAATTTTAAAGTTCTGAAACATGGAAATTTTTGTGTAGCAATGTATAATATGTATAATAAAAATATAATTATATAAATATATTCCCCATTCAAAAATGTCTTTTCTTTTTAATATTTTAATGTCATTTTCATTTGTTATCACAATTTAAGCATTTTGGAACACATCTATATGATTCTGTGAAGGGTCTTGTGTCTCAAAAAGAGTGTTTAGATGTTAATCTTTATTCAGTCTTGACCACTGGTTTAGAAGTTACATGCTAGGAAATACAGTGTGTGTGTGTGTGTGTGTGTGTGTGTGTGTATATATATATATATATATATATATATATATATATATATATATATATATATATATAAAACAAGTTTTGATAAATTCAACTGACAAGATGTGTCTGATTAATTTTTATTGCATTTTTGCAATTTTCAAATATGGATCAAGATTGTGCATAAACTGTCCAAAGATCATGTTCTGTTTTGTTCAAGTAATGCAACGTCAATCATCATCATCTGTTTTCCTAAATCCTATTATTGTCCCTTGCTTGGGGTGAAATATTTAAAAAAAATAAAAACATTTCAATAATTACCAAGAATTGGGAGTTGCCAGTATGTTGACATCATTATCTGTCTATATTTCTGGGATGAGGTATTATATACACTATTTACATTATTTGGACTATTGTCCTCATTTTCTTGCCATATTTATCACAATGTTTTGGCCGTTGTATGCTCCGGCCTTCTTCAGGTGGTTGTCGAACTGAACCCTTTATTTCACTCACTGGGGTAGACTGTTCTAGTTCCATTTGACATGTCTAATGGATGTCAGTTATCCCCTGTTAATTCCCCTCTCAAAGTTCTCCACCACCTTAACCAGGTATTGAACTCACACTCTTTGGGTCCTGTCACTGAATCTAACTAACTTTATTCACTGTGCCATGTGAAATAAAGGGTTCAGTTTGACATTCCAACCACCTGAAGAAGGCTGGAGTGTACAATGGCCAAAACGTGATAAATATAGCAACAAAGATGAGGACAATAGTCCAAATAATGTAAATAATGTTGACATCATTTGTAACAGTTAAAGTGAGCTAGACTGAAAATTGGAAAAATACAATAAAAATGGAACAGACGTTGTGAAATTAATTTAACAAAACTTATTTGGATGAATTCTTGATGCTTAAATATATCTTAGATTTGCATATGCCATTGTATGGAGTGAGAAACATGTTTTCATAAAAAAAGTGTTTTTAGAGAAAGATTTAAGAAATTTCAACAGAAAGTAGTACTGGCTGTTTGGTCAATGAATGCCAAATGTTTTCTTGTAGAGAAATGGTTAATATTACCATGACCATATATATGAATAAAAGTGCTCAATATTAGGATATGTAAATATGAAAGTGGACACTTTAGTCTGTCTCATGCTTGAATGCAATCTTCATGGCCTAAAGATAGTGTTCAAACATGTAACAGACTGTTGCTGCTCAGTGTTGACCTCAGTGTTCATTTTCATTTTTACATATGCTCTATCCATAATAATGAGTACTTTTATCCATAAATATAGCATAGCTTAAAAGTATATTTTTTATCATATATATATATATATATATATATATATATATATATATATATATATATATATATATAGTGTGTGTGTGTGTGTAAAACTCAGATATATATATCTGTAAATTGCAAATTTCATTAATGTGTAATTACACTTTCAAGAACTTTTCATATGCAAAGTGTCTTTGAAAAAGCAATTATTGATTCTTACCAAAATGTTGATTTATTCCCTGGATTCTTTCAAATAACTCTTTTCTTAAAAGAAATGTTTTTTTCACATATACATAACTATAAAACTTTTCTGAAATTAAAAGAAACTGGTTAATAAAATAAAATACATAGAAATAAATAATAATTACATTAAAAAATAAAATAGAAATATCAATATCATTTACTCACTCTTGTCTATTGGACAATAATTACATCACTTAGCATTCTTCATGTTGTTTTTATGTATAAATACAAATTATAAAATAAAATCTCCACATTCACCTTGATAAAGTTCCTCAAGGAAGAAAATGTATTGATATATAAAAGTTTTCCTTTTTATATATATTATATATATATATATATATATATATATATATATATGTATGTATGTCTGATTGAATAAATTACAGACATTATGTCTGCTAATTTTTAATAAAATCCGTTCATACTCCCAAATAACCTTCCATGTATTGATGTTAAAGGATGGGAGAAATGTCCTATAGCTGTTTAAATTTCATTTATTTTCATTTCCCAAGTACTTTTGAACTTTTTCCAAGATCATCTTCAGGGTGCAACTGGTACAAAACTATATGTTGTTCATTAGTATAAGTATTTATATAAAGATCTGCATTGTTATCCATTACTGTAATTTTTTCATTATGCTTTTAAATGCAAAGTGGTTGACAATGGCTGAGCGTTCATTAGAACATGAAAAAATTATCCATATGGAATTTTTTCTTCTATGTTATCATGTCATGGTCACGTGCACATTAAAGCATGAAAAAACTGTTCCTTTACAGGCATTTCACTACAATACTGCAGTATTCATAGTTAATTCTGTTCCGTGCTGGCTTTAATTTTTTAATATAAATTTTTTATATAAAAACTTATACTAATGAACAACATATAGTTTTGTACCACTTGCACCCCTGAAGATGATCTGGGGAAGTGAAAATAAATGAAATTTAAACAGCTATAGCACATTTCTCTCATCCTTTAAAATCAATACACAGAAGGTTATTTGTGAGTATGAATGTATTTTATTAAAAATTAGCAGACATAATGTCTGTAATTTATTCAGTCAGACATGTCTAAAAGAGAATTTGCTGCCTAAATACATAAATATATATATATATATATATATATATATATATATATATATATATATATAATCTGATGAAATATAGTTTTAAGGTATGCTATATTTATAGGATAAAGTGCACAATATCAGAGACATTTAAGTCAACACTCAGAGGTGACAGACTGTTTCATGCCAAACACAATCACCAGGCTACATGCGTTGTTTTTTCTTGACTATTTATATATACAGGTCAGTGATGCTTTGTAGGTAGTCTATTGCATCAGTTATTTTTATATTGTATACTTTTTTATATTATATGTTATATTCCATTTTATTGGTTTTTATTAGCAAATAACATTATTATTATCATCATATAATACTATATGATTCTCACATAGGCACACACACATTTCTGATAATGGAAATGCCAGCTCACAATAAAATGTAAATATGCATTTAGAAAAACCAAAACCCTGAATGTTTTTATTTGTTGACAGTTGATAGCAATGATTGGAGGTCAGTTTGTAATGTTGAGTTGAACTCCTTATTGTATGTTGACCTGTATCTTTACACTGTCTGTCTGGAATGTCTCGGTTGGCATTGGTTGAAAGCTGTTTGTCCAGCAAATCTTTTATATCAACCAATGTAATGGTCAATAATCCAGTCTGGTGATAGTCAGGAAATCTTCCAAGACTGTTTCCTCAAGGTGCAGACAGTTTTTAATTCTCTGATTTGGCATTGTCTAGCAGTTTTGCTGTCATGTGTAAAAACTTGTGAATTACAGGCTTAGCAAGAAACAAATGTATTCAATAAAGAGAAAGAATGTCATGTTAAAAAAAAAAATGACTTGTACAGCATCCAGATGTTGTCTTGGTGACACAAAACTGACAAAATTGCTGTATTTGATAGCTTATAAAGCATTCTGTTCTTCACCTCAAAAAATATCTACCAAGTATTTTTTGTGAAGTTGAGGTATCTGATAGGTAAATGTTTACTCAGACATGACTGTTACTTGGACCTCTAAATTTGTAATACTGTAATATTAAATGTAAATAAGGAGTCTCATATGTAAGGTTGAGGTATTTGATAGGTTAGTTTTTATCCTGATACCACACAAAAAAATTAAAAATTCCCAGCATCCCTCGTTAATGCACATGTGTAGTTACACCAATATACAAATTCAGTCTGTTATAAAGTCGTAAAGGACAAAATGCATAACTTTTTCCACTTTATTAGATATATATATATATATATATATATATATATATATATATATATATATATATATATATGATAAAAATGTGGCTTTGAGGTATGCTATATTTATGGGTTAAAGTGCTCAATATCAGGGATAGAGCATATGTAACTCTTAAAGTGGACATTGCGATCAACACCCATCAGCAACAGGCTATTTCTTATTTAAACACAATTGTCAGGCCAGATAATTAATAAATATTATATTTATTTATAATTATTAAGTATTTGGTCATTGCAAATCTTACCAGTATATGACCGTACCAATAGTTGACAGAAAGTTAAAGTATGTTCCTTAAGAAATGCTAAATGAGCTTTGATTTGAACTTAAATAGTACTTCACAACTTTCTGGTTAGTTAACTGCTTCAATTATTTAGAATTCAGAAAGAAAAAAATTTCTTGGATTTTTTTTTTTTAAGCATTTCACCCCAAGCAAGGTGGGAAGCCACTAGTACGCAAGGAGTTACACTACAGAGAGTTGAAGCAAGACCAAAGAGTAGTGATAGAGGAAAGGATGAAGAGAAGAATAGGGGGATAGATCCAGGCATCTGGAGACGTCGATTGACATTACATTTGAATAGTTGGAGATTATAGCTATCAGGGAAACAGGAAAAGGGGAGGGAGTTCCACAGGTGAGAAGTGTGAGACAGGAAGCTATTGGTGTAGAAGAGATGGCTACATTTTATAGTTTCAACAGTGACAGGGTGAGAGCGAAATGCCAACCTAATTGAACGCTTAAATTCATGAAGACTGGGAACCAGCGAAAGCAGCTCATCGGAGCAGTTACCATGAAAGTATTTGTAAAAAGACAGAGAGAGGCAACGGCATGTCTATGAGCGAGTGACTGCAGACTAGATGCTAGATCAGGGCCAATTACATTGCATATCCGTCATATATGAAGGAACTTGAGACAAACAGAAGGGGCTCCAGACCATATATGTCAGCAATACTCCATGCAAGTGAAAATGGTTGATTTGTAGATTTGAAAGGTCAATTGCGGCCAAAAAAATTTTCTGGCGTGGCACAGGATGCCAACTTTCCTTGTGGTGGACGAAGCTATTGACTCAATGTATTTGTTCCATCTCAGGTCACCACTCAATGTGAGACTGAGCAGTTGCAAAGAGGTGCTCTTGTGGAGTTGAGTGTCAGACATTGTAATGGGAGGGCAGGGATGGTTCTCTATGGTAATAGATAGCAGTTTTGTTTTTGAGGCATTAAAATTAACCAGCCAATTTCCACCCCAGTCCACAACCGATTGGAGGTCCTTTTCAAGACAAACAGCCAGAAGAAATTATTATAGAGAATGATTCTTTTTGGCCTTGAAATTATTTATATAGTTAAATATTGTTGTATATGGTTAAAAGTCACCTCAGCTTAGAGCACTTCCTCAAACTATGACCTTTGTGATATAATACCCTGAGTAATTTTAAATTAAATACAAACAAAATTTGGGGTAGAAAGTAGTCCCTGTCAAATTTTAGTATATATCAATATGTTCACTATAGAGTTGGTATTAATCAGCTGATATTAGTAAAATTTTCAAGGTGTCATATTTTATATGACCATATGTCCTGGAATTTTTAGCTTCTAACTATCATCCTGTTATAATCATGCTTGTCCTTGCCTTTGTTAGTTTGTGCAACCATTATGTCCTGTCAATGCCTCATAAATAATAGACTATTCAGCATTTTGATCGCATGCAAATGAGGAAAAAGACATTACTTGGTTTCAGTGAGAAAATGAAAAAAAAATAAAGAAAGGAAGATAGAAGAGAGAGAGAGAGAGAGAGAGAGAGAGAGAGAGAGAGAATCAGATTATGCTGATAAGAACAGATACTACATTTTGATCTCTTCCAAAAGGTCGAGAAGTGATTGTATTTACCAAAGCATCCACATCACTCCCAGAAATGGCATAAGGTTGAAGTTTAAAATGAGTTTAATGAAAATACTGCAGAAAAATTGCCAAAGCCCCCTTGGCATTTCCCTTTTTTGGGGACACCTCAGGTGCTAGGCAATGAATCGATACCCCTTTTGAAGGAGACATAATGCCTGGGACAAGGCCACCTGGGGCTTAGCCTAATATTATTTGTACTCTCCCACTGCCAAAGCCCATGTCTATTTAAATAATATACAAAATAAATCACCATTTTTCCGACCCACAGTATGAGTGACAGAAACTGAGTAAAGCCGTTGCCAAAAAAACAGTTATGTAAATAAAATAATATCATCTGCTAAATTATTTTAAAATTATTATTAAGAGAAATGTTCATAAGATGGTGATTTGGCAAGAAAGAAGCAAAGATGGAAGTGTTTAATATCTCCTGCCAATATCTCATAAATAATAGACTATTACGTTTTGATTGTATGGAAAAACAAGACATATAAAAGAAAGAATGAAGAGAAGATAGAAATGTTTAAATTCTGTTTTAATGACATGGAAGAAATTCCAAATCTTTTTATTTGTACCCACTTCTTAAAATAACTACTAACATTCATATTTATGATTTTTATTGCAATATTTTGTTAAAGTTGTTAAGCTCAAATATTTAATGATGTAATCGGAGAATTTCATGGATCTTTCTAGTCATTAATAAATATTGATAAGATAGTCATGTTTTAGAAATGTCATGTTTTATTTTACAAAATGCAACATAAATTTTTATTTATAAATTATTCACAAGATAATTATATAATTTATATATAGAGTTGATAAATTATCCACAAGATAAAGGTCATAGATAAAAATATATATATATTAGATTAAACTAGTATGTTGCTGAATCAATTATTATTTTATATGTAAATATGAACAATTCTTTTGCTTTCAGTAGTCTTTCATTGATAAGTTTGTTTTCTTTTAAGCCATTTTGAACTTAACATTATTTGCAAGAGTCAGAGATATTCTTTGCTTAAATATTGTTTTTCATTCTCATATAAACCTCTTTTAATGATGGACCACCCATTATTTTATTGGATTAATATCTGGAGAGTTTTGAAAGCTGTTCCATTAATTTGGTTTCTTTAAAAATTATTTTGGTAATAGTAGAATGTGAAAGCTTTGTTTTTTGTATGAATATTTTTTAAGTTTAAAGCTTCTTGATTGTGACTTAAAAATCTATTGTCTGAGAACTTAGAATAATTCACTGCATTTATCTTGAACCATCTTCAAATTGGAAGGAATTTATAGTTTTACCCCTAAAAATATGATCCCCAAATATTTCATGTACCTCTTCACCCAACATATTTCTCTTTGTGGATGTGATTCTTTGGTTGTTTTTATGTCATGAACTAGTTCTTCATATTCTGTATCTTTTCTCTCTGTTTACATTTGAAGATTCAACCTCTTCATCTATTTTCTTAATAATCAATCCACTTTTCTTCTTACTTGTGTTAAGTTTTCAAAAAATCTCAATTTTCTGACATTCATAAAGTTACATTTGTTTGGGTTCTTATCTTGACACTGTTTCAAATTTCTTTATCAATTATTTTGTGATTTCTGTTCAACTTTTTTGAAATTTCCAATTTTAAAAATTTTTCCTCAGACAGTAACTTCACTCTCTTTTGAGGTTACATATTTCTTATGACACATAGCAATCTTCCTATAATAATAATAATAGTAATAAATGAATACATTGGTGTAATTGTAGGTTGACCGCAAGTAAGATTATAGAGTTATTGTCAATTCTTTGATCTTGTCAATGGCTGTCAATATGCTATGCCAGGGCTATATACTGCTTTATATTCAGAGTTGTCTTTCTCCTACACAGCTAGATAAACCAGTCTATCCTGCTATTTAACCAGTAGCTGGAGGTGCAGAGAAGAGATGGATCCATATCTCTCCCATAGTTATTTGCAGGAATGTGAGTGTCATGAATTCAGCTGACTCATTTCTCATTCTGTACTGTTAACCATTTAACCATTTGTACATTTTCATTTATATGAATTTAAAAAGTAAATATAAGTAATGATATGGTTTGATATCTTTATTTACAATGTGCTGAAAAACCCTTGAGTTAAGAAAATCTCACACTAAAAACTAAGTTATTGTAAATATTTCTAATAAGAAACAATATTACAAGCTGAAATTCACATGATGGATTTTATCGACTTTGATTAATTGATACCAAGTTTATTGTGAAAACATTAACTCGTATAAATGTGTCTGATATAGTGTATATGGAAAGGAATATATGTTAGTTTTATTAGTTGCATTATCTGCACAATTTAGATAATTTTCCAACTGCTTCTCTTTTGTGGGCTTTACAAAATGATTTCTGCTAAAAAGGAAATAGCTTCTTATCCTGCTGTAAAATCTTTTTCCCTTTATCAGAAAAAAAAAAAGAACTCAATACAGCACAAAGTCAAAATGAGTTATAAAATAGCTTTCATTTTCTTTTTGACTTGTTCAAAGTCCTGATCATTTTATAGTTAAGGATAAAATATTGCAGACATTTTTTTTTGAAGAACTAATTGATAAAAATTCTTTGATAATACAGATAAATGCATTTTTCTATCTCAAGTATAAAGTGTAAAAAAAATACACAAAGTCTAAATGATGACCTTATCATCAGCCAATTACCTATTCCAAATTTTATACATAGCAAATATATTCTCAACATTGAGAATAAGGATTAGATGACTTGTTTAAGATTGAGATAGATATACACCTCCATTTAAGCAAAACTATACAACTAGCACTCAGTTGCCATTATCTTCATAGAAATAGCTGCATTGCATACCAAAGACAAATTGCTAAATTCTTCAAATTGTATTGGATGTGTTCTTTTCAAAATAAATGTCGTCTCTAGACACACCATATGTCACCTGAAAATTTGTGCTGATAAAAATCTGTGCTTTTCAAAAGATGAGTGCACTTGAAGATACATAGAGGATAATGAAGATTTAATAATGTCTGCTGAAGTACAATGTGGTGGGGAAAGGAAGAGAAAAGGGGAGGAAAATGGTAAGGCACTGGCTTCATAACTGACCTCTGTCAGGTTCAACACTACTGTAGATGTCTGGTAAATGTGGCTGACTCTGGAAACACTACCTTCTATTTGAGCAGACAGTAAGCTAGGATTGCAAGAAGATGGCCAAGATAATAATACTGTCTGGTAATGTCACCCACTGACAGCAGACATCAGAGTATATTCACCTTTTACAAGATGGCTTGATGTTAGACACACACACACACACACAGAGACACACACGCACAGATACTTACAAAGACTAGCTAGAGGATATATATATATATATATATATATATATATATATATATATATATATATATCTGTTTGTGTATATCAGATCACACATTTGTTGGTCTCATTTGTTCATTACCCTGAACTTAGATTGAGTTGCCATTTCTGGATCAGTCAACAAAATGACACAGCGATCAACTTTGAGCAAAAATAGACAAACTATTTCAATATAGCCATTAGCTATTGTGTGTGTGTGCATATATATATATATATATATATATATATATATATATAATAATAATAATAGCCAGCCACTCGCATTCGAGGATACGTGTCTACTAGGGTGGCTAGCCAATCCCTATTGCAGACACTCGCTCAGGCACATTCATGTTGGCTTAACACCAACAGGGCCCACCTGTGATTTATATCGCAACTATGCTGAGCAGACCTTAGTTATAGTTTCTGGGAAAAAACTTGTTATCTAGCATCATCAACAAATTGAACAAGGCCATCACACTCAAGTCCACAGCCATGATGACTTGTGGCTTTTTGGTAGCACAGCTATCAACCCTCAAGAGAAACAGTCTACCCAATTTCACTCACAAGGCTTGGGTCAACCTGCTGTATGGTTTTCAGGCACTTCCCAAAGGTGCGCCATGCTGGGATCTACCTTGATCCATTCTGATAACATCAGGAAGTTACTGACAAATTGACCATAGTGAGATTCAAACCTGGATCTCATGGTCGAACATTCTAACCACTCATATATATATATATATATATATATATATATATATATATATATATATATGAACACATGTCTGAATGGTTAAATCTTTAGTGTTTTGACCATGAGGCGAGGTTTGAATCTCACTATGGTTGTTTTGTCAGAGGGGGAACATTTATAATGGAGAGATGATCTTCATGTGTGGCTCTGTTGTGAAGTGTCTGGAAACCAGAGCATTGGTTGACCTAAGCCTCATCAGAAAAACTGATGATGATTTTGTTAGCATGTGGTCACATGTCATTGTGACCATGAATTTGAGTATTCTGGCCTTGACTGAGCTGATCCTACCAAAGTGCGCATTCTCTCCTACAAACTGTAACTGAGATCTCAGCATAGTTACTGTAAAACCCACAAATAGGCTTTGAGTGTTGAAGAAAAGCAAATATGCCTGGACAGGTTGCTGCAAACCAATCTAGAAGACAGGTGGATTCAACCATTAGCAGCAATATACATATATCTATATCTATATATATATATATATATATATATATATATATATATGAAGAAATATACTTTTAAAGTATGTTATATTTATGGGATAAAGTGCTCAATACCAGAGCATATGTAAATATAATTATAAAAGTGAACATTGAAGTCAACATTCAGAGGCAACAGGCTGTTTCATGCTGGATGCAATCGGTGGCCTGATGATTGCATCCAGCATGAAACAGCCCGTCACCTCTAAGTGTTGACTTCAATGTTCACTTTTATATTTATATATATATATATATATATATATATATACACATACATGGAACAATACATGTGCTCACTATGTAGGATTAATCATGTAGTTTGTTTTGTGAATGTATATATATGAGTATGCATATGTTTGTATACGTGTATATTTTAGTTATATAAAGATTGGTGTATATATATATATATAAATAAATTTCTCAGAGTTAACCTGTAGAAAAGACAATATTTATAAATATAAATGACAATAGAAAAACCGTAGTAGTTGCCGACGTGTTTCATCCAATGTATATATGTATGTGTGATATATATGCTTAGCGGTATAATATATAATGTGTAGTGGTGTGGACATATATACATGTATCTGTTGTTGGAATTATGTTTGACCTCTGTATGTTAACCAATGGAAAATACATGTTTTTCTAAATATGGTGCTACATGTTTTTAAAATTTGGTTATATGTCCTTAGTCAATTGAATTCTTTGATTTAAATTTCTGTACTATTGTATACTTTCCTCTTTAGCTTAGTATTTTTTATATAGTTTTTTTTATTATTAATATTATCATTATTATTACTTTTGTTATTTTCATTTGTATTATTATTATTTTATTACTAACTATATCTTGAAGGAAAATATTTTCTTTATTTTTTGTTAATTTTTTTAGGTTGTTATTTATTATCCATTTTTAAAAAAAATAATCCATACTAAAAAAAATAAAATACACATATATATGTATATATGTGTATGTATGTATATAGGATGCATGGTGGAGTAGTGGATAGTGTCTTGGATTGAGGAATTGGTGAGCCAAGTTCGAATTCCAGTCAAATCCATTATGTTCACTTATGGGCTAATAGCCTTGGGAAAGGTATTAATCCTTTTCTTCTCCCTCCAGCTATGGGTAAATAGCAGAACAGACTAGGTTCTATAGCCTTGGATAGCAAGGAGAAGGACAACTCTGAATTCAAAACCTTCAGAGGGTCATTTGGGGACCTTGTGGCATGTAGTGCACCAGGTCTCTGGATTCAGCCCTTTAAAAAGTCTGGTTCATTATCCACAAAGCCTTCACCAAATCAAATGTGCTGGTGTCTGGCTGTCACTTCCTAGGAACTGAGCTGCTTGACCCCATATATCAAATACAACAGGAGAGTTCACCACACACACACATATATATATATATATATATATATATATATATATATATATATATATTTTTGCATGTATGTATATATGTGTGTATTTATATAAAATTTAAAAAATATTTCTGTACATAATTTTTCTCTTCGAACAATGTTACTGAAGATATTTTGGGGGGTTTTTGAACTTTAGTTGTTGTTGTTATTATTATTATTATTCTTTAAAATAATGTTGAAGTGTCAACTGATTGTAGACATTTTTTTGCCTGAGTCCTGCCTGTATGTTTTCTTTTTTTTTCTCTGTCTAATTTCTGTTGTTTTTTTTCTCTTTTCTTTTTTTTTCTTTATTTTTGTTTTTGTTAGTTCTTTCTGTCTGTATAATTTCCTCTTTCACTTTCCTGTAAATATATGTGATAAATTGGTCAGCATGTCTAGAATCCCCACCACCACCACCGCTATTACTATATGTCTCTTTATAAAGATGGATGTGAATATATCTCTCTGTTCCTCTTTTTCCCTTCTTAGTTTTGTTTACCTATCTTTTGTCTTCTACTCTCTCCATCACCTTATTCCTTTCCAGATATATATATCTCTTTCAACTGCTCCTGCCCCCAATTTAATCCTGCCTCCTCAAACAAATATGTGCATAAATTAAAAATAATAATATATAAACCTTTATGCCTGGAAAATTTCTCACCCATTTTTTGTATGGAAATGGTCGATCTGAGGAATTAGGATCAAATCTCGGTCCTCAGGAAATAAATTATAATCATGTTACCTTAAAGTTGTCTGTTTCTTAATAATAATTAATGTTTGCTCTGTTCTTACATTGAGCTCTCTGGATTATATCCTCCTTGGAATTATCCATATGGATTACCAAACAATATCATTAACTAATATATATAATTTTTTTATACAGAAAATTACTTAAATGAAATTGAATAAATCATTCATTGGTGGTTTTCTTTTTTTTTTCTTCCTTTCAAACACCAAAGATTGATATGTACAATTACAGTTAAGTAATTTTCTGTATAAATTAATACTTTCAACATTCTATTTTTTAATATTGAGCACTATAAGAAAAAAATGAGCTTTCCTTAAATTTTGGATTATTACAGTCTTAAATCTTCATTACATATATATATATATAGGATTAATACACATATAAAATTTATCACTTAGCTGGTGGATGTTATACAGAAAGAGACAGCTAGATTCAGTTTGTATAAATTTTATTAAATTCAGTGGAGGTCTGTATGTATAATTATTTTTCTATTTTTTCCAATTTTTAAATAAGAAGCCTGTTTTTTTTTTGTCATTTCCAGTAATAAAGCCAATAAGATGCAAGGAGTTAATGAGATTTTTGGAGACAGATAATGACAAATGATGCATTTAAATTTTTGCACATCATAATTGACAGGAAAGCAAAAAGTTGGAAGAGATTTCCACAAGTAAGACGTGAAGAAACTAGAAGAAAACTTATGGTTACATCAAGCAATTTCAACTGTAAAATGATGAGACCTAGCTGCCAATCTAGTACTATGCTTAAATTTATAAAGCCAAGGTACCAAAGAGAAGAGCTCATCAGAAGAATTGCTATGAAAATATTTGTAGAATAGGTACAGGGAAGCTATATTTTGGCATTTGGAAAGTGACTGAGATCAAAATTGTGTATAAAACAATCCAAAGTTGTGCTTTTGTTTGGGTATGGTGGAGTAATGTATAGCAGCTTGTATTGAGGAATCGGAGAGCCAAGTTCAAATTCCAGTTGAATCCATTAAATTCACTTACATGCTAATACCCTTGGGAAAGGTGTGAATCCTCTTCTTCTCACCCCAGTTATGGGTAAATAGCAGGACAGACTGGGTTCTATAGCCGTGGATGGTAACTGGTCAGTGAAATGGCAACCTACTGTGGGAAAAAATCTGACTTTTCAGTCATGTATTGAAAGATACATGATCACTATAAATGTGTATCACTCATGGCACATAACTGACTGAAATTTCACCATATTGGTGATTATCAAGAACAAAATGATATCAATGTCATAGACAGAACATTTGTTGTCTATATCCTGGATAATAATTGTGTTCTGTGAAGCATGAAAAGTGCATTCCTTGCATTGGAGTTTCATCTGGACATTCACTGCAATTGATCCTCCACCTGCTGTCCTAAACCTGAATTTTCTGTTGGATCTTGGAGAGAATATCATGAGGTTTGATTTGAATCTCTGTAATCCCTTACTCCCTGAGCATATCAACTTGTGCAAATGGTATTTCTTGAAGCATCATGTATATTGGTATAGATAATGATAATTTGTTAATGTCAGAGTGTTAGGAAAATTAACATAGCAAACATCAGATTGCAGTCAGATAAACAGAAATAGGAGTGTGAAGATTCCATGATACAAATTTCCAAGTTGGGGAGGGATTGTCTGCTTAGAAAATCATTATTTGAAATATTAGCTCTTACCTTGGCTAGAACTCTGGGAAATATAAAACTATTTTATCCAGAGGCAGAAAAATGATTCCTGCAAGTATTTTGTGAATCAAATATCTATTATAATGACTACTAAACAGATAATGATAATTAAAGAATCTTGTTCATGACAAGACCAAATCAAAGAATATGGAAGGAGGAAGACTGTTTTGACTTGAAAATCAGCATTTGTCTTGTTAGCCTTTACTGAAGATTGAACATTGGCCATACATAGAAATGCACTGAAGCATTTTTGCTGTGTAAATGTATTAAAAATTACTTCAATACCAGTTATTTACATTACCTGAAATCATAGGTAACTTTTATTAAGTAAATGCATAAAAAATACTATAAAAATACAGATTATGTATACTATGAAATGGGAAATACTTCTGGTGGTTATGAGAGTGGTTATCTTATTACGACATCCATTCGCAACATATATCAGTATATTTGGTTTTGGATGTATATTAGCTTTGTATAATGATTAAAAGAAAATGTATGGTAAGTGTTGATAATTATAAAATAAATCTTTATATAACTGTTGTGGAGTAGCTAGAACCCCTTCAGCACTCTACCAGATGGCCTGGCTCATAGCCTTAAATAGTCTATGATTAAGGATTTCAGCAGTTGATTAATAAGTTGATATTAAGCTGATTAATATTTGAACTGATCTTACTTTGTTTGGCTATACAGCATTTAACCCTCCTCTATTCCTTGTAAGTTGTCTTGTTAATTGTTTTGTAATTTATTGTTCTGTGTGTATCCGTTAGCACCGGATGCTGGTGCTGAATAAATATATTAAGCACTCATTCTTCTCTGTGTATCATTTACCTTCATGATATAACAATAACACTATTATAATACAGAAGAATAAGGTAAAAGTTGAAATTTCAAGAGTTCAAGTGTAAAAGTCCTGGCACATACAACAAAGAGAGAATGTCTGAGATGAATAAATATATATGAACATATGTATGCTGCAAATGTAGTAGCCACCTGCTTAACAGTGTCTGTGAAGGAAGGTATGTATATTTTTAAATGTAGCAGTGGGCTGCTTAAAAAGCGATGAGAGAAAAATATACATTTTTAAAAGTGTAGACATCTCTGGTTGCTAGTTGGTCATGCAAGTTTCTCATTTCGACTCTAGTTATGTTATGATGATTACAGAGAATGGACAAAATTAAATCATCACATCTGATTTAGATTGACTTGAAGTCTTGTTATATACATATGCAGAGATTCACTTCAAAAGTTCTGCACTGTTTCTGATTGGCTAGCAGTGTTATATACTGGTTTTGGAAGCTTTCTGATTGGTTGGTCAAAATATGGCTTTGTGGCCTGATGATTTTGAGTATACATCTATTTTTAGAGAAGAGGAAATTTTGGTTTCCTTGTTAGTATTTGTCTTTATTTATTTTTTATATGACTAAATACAAAAAGTGTGTATGGGAAAACATTGTAAATTCTTTAGTATATATATTTACTGTAATATAAAAAAAAATGAATACAGAAGAAATAGAGTACAAAGTCCTTATACATTAGTGAAAGTAGAAAATACAGGTTTTGGGCATATTCATTTATTTATATTTCTCAGATTAATAACTGTGTATATATTTTTCCCTATGATGTATTCACTCTATTAATGATTATATCTTTACTATATAAATATACTGTAATTTATTTTAATATTTGCTAGTTATATAAACTATGATGGCTCAGATAGGTTTAATTAAATAAATATGTCAAGTCTTTCATTAAAAATAATGTTTATATATTTAGTGGTGCAAACATATTAAAAGCAGAACTAGGAAATAAGCAGCTGTTAAATTTCCAAAACAGACTTAGTGAATCTGTATTAGTATTCTGCTTGACAATGTAAAATGTTTTAATGCTATTTATATAGTTCATGATATCACAGGTAATATTTATTAAGCATATCAAAACTTTCATTTGTACCTATATATATATATATATATATATATATATATATATATATATATATATATATATCAAATATGTGGTTCAGTTCAATTTATATTATAATGAATCATTCATACAAAAAGTAAATTAGTAAAGTTGATGATATAAAATGGCGAAATCCCTTCACTAACAAAATTTTAAAGTTGCATTAACCTATTAATCACTCAAATGTTATGACCCTTGTTTTTTTTAAAATTATAAGCTGTGTAAGGTCTTTCTTAAATGCACAAGTACTTTCAACAGTACATCCAGTCATCATCAGGTATGGAAATGATTTTGTTTTTGGTAAAATTCAGGTAGCATGTGGTATTATGTATATTTATTAATAAATATATATATTTATGGATAGGAATCCAACAAAATGATCGGATAAAGAACAAGTAGGAAACAGATTATAATCTAACATGTTTTACTTTGTCAGAGATCAAGATAGAAATGATAAAAATGATAAAGTGTATAAAAGTTAGTAAGATACAATAGGATGTTTTGATTGGATATGTGTCACGTGTAATGAAATAACAGATAATATGCAAATAAGTGTAAGAAAACATTCTGGATGCTATATTGAGAATACATTCAAACTTCTACACTACCCATATCATTTCATCTTAAATGCAAAAAAATAAAGCTCACAAAATCAATAAAACCAAACAAATACTTCCAACAGAAATTATACAGAATTCATAATCCAACCCTCCAACAATTCAACTGAACTTGCAAATGAATTAGTCATCCTTAATACGAGGGTTGTTACAACTACCTTCAAAACTACTGGAGATATAATCAGGATGAAAAATAAAATTTAAAAAAAAATTCAAATGCTGGAGCTGATCAAATAAAATGTCTACAATGCAATAACATATACATTGGGGAAACTTCATGTAATCTAAAGACCCATATTCAGGAACACAAACGAGATTTGTGTTAAGATAGACATTCAAATTTTCTGATATTACAATGCAACAACATAGGACATAACTTTGATTTTGCCAATGCCAGCCTTATCAAGAAAGAACAATATATTTATAGTAATAATACCAACTATTAACTTGCATTTTAAAAACTACATTGCATCACCATTTTTCTACAGATCCATTATTCATGAATCTAACTTATCTATTTCAACTACATAAAAATCAGTATATGTACAAAATATATACAAGATATACTTTCATGAAAATTTTTTTCAAAACATCCTGCAGCATCTAACTAACCTTTACACACATTAGCATCCAGTTTGTTTTCTTACACTTATTTGAATATTATATATTATTTTGTTACACATGACATGTATCCAATCAAAACATCTGACTGCATCTAACATTTACACACCTTAGCATTGAGAATGTTTGCCACACATATTTAAATATTATCTGTTACTTCATTACACATGACACATATTTAACCAATATGAAATAGACAAACACAACATAACCATTAATCAGTCTCTTTGATTTTTGTCATTTTTATCATCTCCATATTGATTTCTGATGAAGCTTTAATCAAGTGAAACATGTTAGATTAAGATCTGTTTCCTACTTGTTCTTTATCCTTTCATATATATATATATATATATATATATATATATATATATATATATATATTCTTGTATATAATAAAATCTTTGACACTGCAGTACAGCCATCTCTATGTACAAATGTCTAGAAAAGTTGTACTATATTATCCAATAAATCTAAATGTTGTATATATATATATTTTACTAAAATATTTAATTTTTTCACAATATCAAAAAATAGAAACAAACTCAATGTTTAGCTATTTTGTGTTTCTTTTAATTTCCATTTCAAAACGTATTTTTGTATTTTCTGGGAAAGAGATACTAGTAATACATTTTAAGGTGTTAATTAATCTATCATACTTTTCTGTTTGATATGACTTTATTACATTTCTATGTCTTAATAAACTATGAAAAAAAAATGTCTTTCATTAAGAATGAAAATAGAAAGCTAAAAAGAACAAGAAAATCAAAAAATAAACTAAAATAAAGTTTATTTTGTGAGCAAAACAGTTCAAATTTTAAACATTTTTTAAAGTCAAAATCCCTCAAAATCAAATTCATAAGAATCACCAACCAATTCCTGCTATTCTCTTCATGTCATTTATTCATTTGTATCCAAGGTTTGTATGGTATTAGGCATCTGTTTCACTTTGTCCTTGTTTCATATTTTCCATAGTCTGATGTTGCATTCAGAAACACTGACATACTGAGTTACTGCACAATTGTTGTTTCATTTCTGCATCTTAAATTGCTTTTAATTTAAATGATACATCATATGCAGTATATTTGGTTTTCTTTTTTGAATCTACCTATTTTTTAAATTAGTATTTAAATATTTTTAAATTCACATAAATTGAAGTAAAATTTTGCGATTTAAAACAAAATTACTGTAGTTTAAAAGTACGAGTGTACACCATTTACATAGCAACATAATTATGTTAGGGTTGTTTAAATATCTGTTTGTATTGTTTTATTTTTCTCAAATTGTTTGAAGTTTTCAGGCTGGATATTTTGCCTCACAAATGAAGGAATATGAAGCAACAATCTCACAACATGGGAATTTTTGCACCATTTTTCAAATGGAAAAACTCAAAAT
Organism: Acanthosepion pharaonis; assembly: GCA_903632075.3. Lineage (NCBI taxonomy): Eukaryota > Metazoa > Mollusca > Cephalopoda > Sepiida > Sepiidae > Acanthosepion > Acanthosepion pharaonis. The sequence continues at coordinate 538,210 of CAHIKZ030005456.1, read as the reverse complement.
ACATAATTCATATAATATTTAGGCCTTTGTTATACCATTGTTATCAAAGCATGACAAATTTTGTGTCTTCCCTTCATTAATTATTTTTTAATCAATTTTGGTGAATTTCCTGTCTTTGAGATAAAAGACATTCAATTATACTGATTCCCAAAGAACAAATATTACCGACATATTAAATAGCTTTTGTGAACAATTATTATCAACACCTAACTACTTTGAATTTTATTATCTATTGTGCTGAGTGTATTTACAATCTTGCTGTTTCAAATAATAAGTTTTAAGTTGTTAATAAAATATACTTGTGTATAATAAAACCCCACTTTTTGTGTTTCATTTTTGTTCAAAATTTCTCATATTATGCACAAGAAAATACTGATTATATATATATATATATATATATATATATATATATATATATATATGAAAAAATATAGTCTTAAGATGTGCTATATTTATGAGATAAAGTGCTCAATATCAGAAATTGAGCGTGTGTAAATAAAAAAGTGAACATAGAAGTCAACACTTAGAGGCGACAGTCTGTTTCATGCTAGATGCGATCATCAGGCCACGAGTGCTGTTATTTTTCTCGGCTATTTATATATACAGGTCAGTGGTGCATTGTGAGTAGTCTATTTTGGCGGTTATTTTACCGGAAGTCATTTATTTAAATGCACCACTGACCCGTATATATAAATAGCCGAGAAAAATAACAGTACTCGTGGCCTGACGATTGCATCTAGCATGAAACAGACTGTCGCCACTAAGTGTTGACTTCTATGTTCACTTTTATATATAAATATATATATATATATATATATATATATATATATATATAATCATTACAGTGAAATCTGGTCAGCAAGTACTTGGATGCAGACCAGTTCAGAACACCTGGAAATATAAGCATTTATAACAATCATTGTGATGAGATTTTAATATTAACACCTGTCTTACTTTAAGATTGTATACTACACAGCCAGTCTTCAATTATCTTGACTAGTTCTTGTCATTGAATTAAGGCTGTCTGATGCTCAGAGACCATATAATGTTGCACAGGCTACATGTGATTATTAGCAATTGCACAGGTATCATTATTTTTAATGATTGGAGGTGGAAAACCACCTTATATATATATATATATATATATATATTTTATTTTGGTGTAACCGTTTCACTCCAAACAAGGTGGGAAGCCACTAGCATGCAAGGGGTTACAGAGAATTGGAGTGAGACCAAATAGGAGTGATAGAGGAAAGGATTAAGAGAAGGATAGGGGATAGATCAAAGCATCTGGAGGTGTTGATTGATATTACATTTGAATAGTTGGAGATTTTAGCTATCAGGGAAACTGGAAAAGGGGAGAGAGTTCCACAGGTGAGTGGTGCAAAACATGAAGCTATTGGAGTAGAACAGATGGCTACATTTAACAGTTTTGACAGTGAAAGGGTGTGAGCAAGATGCCAGCCTAGTAGAATGAAGTCAGGGAACCAGCAAAATCAGCTCATCAGAGCAGTTACCATGAAAGTATTTGTAAAAAAGACAGAGGGAGACCACAACACATTTGTGAGAGAGTGACTGCAGATGAGATGCCAGATCAGGGCCAATTACATTGCATATCCATCTCTGGATCTTATCAAGAACCTTGAGATAAACAGAAGGGGCACCAGACCATATATGCAGCAATACTCCATGCAAGTATGAATGGTTGATTTATATATATATATTGTGTGTATTTAGGCAGCATTTTTTTGTTGATGCATGTTTCATTAAATAATATAGACATGTTTTGTATAATTATTTTATGCAAATTCTTTCATCTTTCAATCATAATGTTATTAAGCTTATCAGATGATATGAAAGGAATTTGTATGAAATAAATAGACAAAACTTGTCTACATATATATATATATATATATATATATATATATATGTGCACAAATGAAAGTTTTGATATGCTTAATAGATATTACCTGTGATACCATGGACTATATAAATAGCATTAAAACATATATGAATTGAGATCATATGCAGATTGGAATACAACAGAATGATAGGATAAGGAACAAATAGGAAATTTTTATAAATCTAACATGTTTCGCTTTTATTAAAGTGTCATCAAAGTTAAGACTTTTCATACACTGAAACAAAACAGACCATAACTTTGATTTTATAAATGACTCCTCTAATTAGAAAAGAAAATAATTTATCATGTAGAAAATATTTAGAAGGAATCCTGATAAATATTTTACCATCAATAAACACATGTCAAACACACTTTATTACATCACCAACTTTTATAAAATCCATACTTAGAGACTAGGATAAGTCTATTACAACTAGTGTAAATTCTTTCACCCTCACACAAAATTTTCCTCAAATCAACATTCAAACAACCACCAAACATGGACAAAAATACCTACTAGATGTGTGTGCATACACACACACACTGAATATGCATTATAATCTCACAAAGACAAATGAGAATTATGAGACACATATAAATATGAACACTGCTTCACACACACACACACACGCACATATATATAGTCATCCACAGACAGACTGTTTTGCTGTATCACAGCTCATCAGTGTGGCTACACATCTGATTGCTTCAGGCCAGAACCAAAATCTGACTGATTTGGTATCAGTCGGAGATTCTAACCCCTTGGCCATTGACGCCTGACAGAGAGAAAGGTGAATTTTTGCATATTTATTTTTTCATAAACACACCAGTTATTCAGAGAACTGAATCACTAGTAGAGTCTTGCATTATCAGCAGTAATAATGACTGTTTATAAGTTCATTCCTTACTCCCTACAGTGCTTGACTGATTAAATTATTTTATCGAGAGCTAATATCGTCATCCAGACAGATTGTTTCACTGTATCACAGCTCAGTAGTGTGGCTAGACATATATATAGTAATAAAGTAAACATTTAAAAAATATATCAAAAGTAAGTATATGCCAATATTTCCATAGCCCAATGAACAAATGAAACAAATATGAATTTAGAATTAATGCTTATATATGTTCTATAAGAAAATTTACATAAAATATTAACATCAGAGCCATCATGAGTGGATTAAAAGAAGAATTTCCTACTTACACAGATTTTATTACAGCCCACTTTTAATAGAATTATTTACTTTCAAAATTAAAGGTCACAATACTATAGGGTTTTGTTCTGCACTTTTAGAATTGAACACAGCCAGATGATCTATCTTTGATATTATAGGTCAAAAAGTAGTGTAGTTGTGGAAACCATATGACATGGACATGATTTCATACTGTCTGACTGTAGGAAGTTTTCTGGAGCCAGAAAAATGGGGCACTTTATTTCTGAGGTGTAACTGCAGTAGGATTTTATCAGGCAACAATAGCAAGGTTAGACCAAGAATTTCAGACAAACAGCAGCAACATGTAAAAACTACAAGCATTCAAAAGAATAGTATCAATGGCAAGTGAAAAGAAATGTAAAAATCTAATAAAGAAGTCAATTGGTTAACACATTGTACAATGCATTCTGTGGGGTTTAATAGTCATCAACCATCAAGGAACCAATTATTGACACTATTGTGTTGGTTACTCTAATTCCCTAGGGCGAGTGAATCTTACTATTAGATCATGAAAGTCTGGTCAGATGAGTCATATTTCCATCTTTTTCAAGCTAGAAATCAAATTTTTATAAGGAGGAGATAACATAAGGCTATCTGGCCTGCCATTTGGGTGTTCCTAGTGAAAATAGTCTCTATTTTGACAGGTATAACATACACAGATATTGTTATTCCCCTTTATGCTTGTCATGTTTACCTGTAGTGAAGGATCATTCTAGCAGTATAGTATAATCTGCCCATCTTGTACATGTGACACAGAACTTATTCCAGGAGCACTCTTGCTTCAGAGCATTTGCATCCCTTTATGATTGTCATGTTTTCCTGTAGTGACGAGTTGTTCCATTAAGATAATGTAGCCCTCATTGTGTATGCTGTGAGATGAAAGAATACTCATCTGTTTTCCAGGAAGTCTATTAGCCCCTACACTCACCAGACATAAACCCCCATTAAGACTATATAAGACATGTTGCAGACCTCATTAAATTTCCTGCTTTTATCCCTAAAAAGCAACTGAATTATAGACAGACCTGGAATGTGCCTGGACAGATATACCCTCACAATGACTCCAGTATATAGTCAACTCCATGGCTTATTCTGGAGTTGTTGCTATTCAATTAAAATTAGAAATAGATTAACCAACTGCTTCTATTTTTTATACTTGAGTTATTTAAAAAATATTATTATTAGAATTATGAGGTTATCAAATGAACGCCATCTGTGAAAGTTATTGATGTGTTTGTGAATGAAAACCAGTATGGAATGCACTTAAAATAGAATCTATTTAACTCATGAGTTTGGCAAACTTTTTATCAAAAAATTAGGATTTACCAATAAGATTTGGTACTCAGTCTCAGTTGTAATGTATTCTAGTTTGTGGCATAGAAGCTCTACTTTCATACAGAGTGACAACTAACTTATAAGTAGTCGCTTGACTCTATGCAAAATAGGGCAAGTCCATTTTGCATATGACAATACACCTTCTGGAAACAGAGAGGTTTTATGCCCTTTGTTGATCTGTGACTTCTCCAAAGAATAGTATGAAATCTTATCTCTCTGTCTCTGTCTGTCTCTCTCTCTCTCTCTCTCTTTTGAGGTGTGTATCCAGGTCTTTTTATTGGGGGATTAGGTCTGGACTCATCTTCATTCTGATCTTCCAACTCCATGTCAGATTTGTGCAAACAATCGTCCATAGTTTATTTTCTACTATGTTCACTTTCTCCATCACAAGCACTCCTCCTCTTCCATCTTGACTTTTTCGTCATCAATTCTAGGTCTTATTTGATCAGAATCAGTCATTAAATTCTGTCCACTTGTTGCTATTATTGCCGTATTATGCTTCTTTTGGGTAATGAAGTTAGCTTTTCCAGTACTTGATTCTTTGTCTTTTTTTTTATACCACATATTTTCATTTATTGAATAGGACATTGTTATAGGTGATCTAATTTGTCTTCCAATCAATGCAGTGAAACTTTGCACTCTACCTACATGTGGAAGAGTTCTGTAACTCACTAAATGTCTCAGTAGTTAACTGTCTATGGTGTCTCTGGATGGGGAAAATGCTTTCAACCCCATTTTCATCATCTACACAATTCTTTCTGCAGTTCCATTTGATTGCAGGTGGGATGGTGGGATGGTGGGGTTTTATAAGGGAAGCATCTAATTTGTTTTAACCACAAATGTTTTTCACAAATTTCTGAAAAATATTACTTGTAATATTTACTTTACCATGGCTGCCTTCCTATCTTGAATTCTAACCACTTCAGGTCGTCCTGGGAATGAGTTGACTAAAATTAAAAATAGTTCTATGCCTTTAATATGCGTATGATCTATATGAACATTAGGCCATGAATGTATCTTTGTTTGGCAAAAGATTTTTATTTCCTTACACTTCAGCACTTTGTATGCATTTTTCTAAATCACACAAATAGCCACTACACTTCTAATTTTAATCATCTCTGTGTTGCTGTTATTCCACAATGAACATCATCATGTATACTTTTTATTACATCTTTTCTTTTTCTCTCTGGTGATATTAAAACATCTCCATTGCATATAAGACCCTTCTCTATAGTTAATCTGTGCCTTATCTCTTTATAGGGTCTCTCTGCCTTAGAAAAAAAATCACTTCATTTCTTTGTTTTCATTCAACATGCTATCTTGCTTAATATTGGATCCTGTAAGGTTTCAAATGTATGGCAGTCTAAGGATATGTTATATAGGAATAAAGTGTTGTTGCTGACACTTGAGTTTGAACATAGATCACCAGTGAGCAAACATAGGCGATCTCATTATTGAATTAAGTAGACCAAATGACCATAGAAGAAATGCATATATACAGGAAGTTGCATGACATCTAGATTGATCGCATTTCTATTCTATCCTGTATTACTATTCAGATCACCATTTCTACTCTATCCTCTCTTACTATATGGACCGCTATTCAGTGGTTACTTTACAAGTGAGAATTATCGAGCAAGTACTATTAGTGCGAATGCTATTCAAAGGTGTCTGACACCAGTATTGTTCCACAGTGTTACTATAGTTGTAACCTATGATTACAAAATCTCTACTACAATGAGCATTATGAAAGTGACAATGAGTATTTGTTGGCATTATAAAAGTGGGAATGAGTGTTCATCGACATCACAAAAGGATAATACATCTGTTTCAATCTAGTGCAATATTTGATCTTCTGGATTGTCTGATCTTTCTAATGACTCATTGTTTAACTTCTTCATAGAGCATCTAAATGTGGAATAGTTCTTCCTTTCATATATTTGATGTCAAAGTCAGAGGTCATGAGCTTTATGGCCCATCTTAAAATTCTAGATGTAACTTTAGATAGCTCCTTCCTGGGGTTAAAAATAAACTCTAAATGTTTATGGTCAGATTTAAACAGAAACTTCATGCTTAATAAAAACTGGCAAACTCTATCTGCGTTCCATATGATAGCTAACATTTCTTTTTAAATATTTGACAAGTTAGCATTGGCTAATGTTAACCCCCTAGAAAGGTACATAATAGGATGGCCTTCTTGAGATAAAATCACTGATATGTCATGTTCACTTGCATCTGTAGTAAATATGTATATATATATATATATATATAATGCATAATATGTTATGTGTATATATGTATATAATACATAATATATTATATGTGTATATATATATATATTATGTATATATATATAATACATAATATATTATTTATATATATATATATATATATATAATAGATAATATATTATGTATATATATATAATACATAATATATTATGTATATATATATATAATACATAATATATTATGTATATATAATACATAATATATTATGTATATATAATACATAATATATTATGTATATATATATATATATATATATAATACATAATATATATTGTGTGTATATATATATATATATATATATATATATATAATAAACTAATGCAAAATATGTTTGTCTTGTTCTCTTCAAATATACATTTATAATGTAACGTGGAGTTTACATATTCAATACAACCTTTTCTGTAAGTAAATTATTTCTCTTGTGCAGACAAGATGGGACTATTTTCACTTATTTATTCAATACTCTGATACTATATGGGACAGCCATTTTTGGATCAGTTGATTGAAAAAAAAGACTGTAATCAAATGTTTGATCAAAAATAGACAAACTTAGTCAATACAATCATTAATAGTGTACAAATATTGGAGATAGACTGACACAAGCAGCCACAGTAGCTACAGCCACCATAAAGACTATCAATACTCAATACAACACTGACAATACACAGAGATGTTTCAAATACAAACACAGATACAATGAGAAGTGAAGAGTGATATTCTTAGTAAGAATAATTGAAGAGAAACGAAGTAATGTCTGCACAGCCTGCAGACATTCTCAACAAATTCGTCAAATGATCTATCTATCTATCTATCTATCTATCTATCTATCTATCTATCTATCTATCTATCTATCTGTGTATCTCTCTCTCTATATATATATGCATATATATATATATATATATATATACATATATATATAATTATATATATATATATATATATATATATACATAATAATATTGAAATATGTGTAAGAAAACATTCTGCATGCTAAAGTGTGTAAAAGTGAGACTCTGCATTATTGCTGTAAATATATTTTCATAATATTTTATATTTAGCAATGCCACCAACTATTAACGCACATGTAAAAAAACTACATCACCATTTTTCTACAGATCTATCATTCATGAATCTAAATTATATCTTCTGAATACATAAAAATCAATGAAGATATATACAAAATATTCATGAGATATGAATAATGAAAATTCAAACCAAAACAAAATTTTTCAAAACATTCTGCAGTGTCTCACTAACTTTTACACACTTTAGCATTCCATACTCTATCTATCTATCTATCTATCTATATATATATATATATAATTTTTTGCTTATCAAGAATAATTTTGCAGGGAAAGAATTATGATCAAGTAGAAAAAGTATTCATGTGATGCATTTTGTCCTTTAGGACTTCATTGGACTAAGTTTATTTTTATGTCGATGTGACTATGCAAGCACACAAACAAAAGGGAGACACTGAAAATTTTAAAATAAATTTTTTTTCACATATGTTTTGTATATATAATATATAATCTAGCTGATTTAATTTAGATTCTTTTTCTTTTTTTACATTTCTATCACTTGTGTTATTAAATATCCCACATTGTGACCATAGAAGATCTGCCAAGAATTGTGAAATGTTGTAAGAACCTTGATGCAAATTTACTGTGGATGGTCACTAGACTCCAAACATTTTTGTTTTAGTAAATTTTTTTTCTCTTGTAATTAAATTAATTCTTCAAATGTTTTGTTCTTAATTAGTTTCCAAATCACCTTCTTAAACTTTTCTGTTTCATTAATTATTTGAAAACAAAAATAAATTCATGGTATAGACTAATAGAATATCATCCTAGAATGCCCAAACTTCATGGTTTCTCTCAAACTCACAAAGCAGGCATATCAATGTGCACCATTATTTCAGGTATTGGCAGCACTTCCCACAACCTGACAGAAGTATTAACCCCTCTCCTTGGAACAATCAGCCCATCATATATAGAAAATTCAGGAAACCTAGTTAAAAAAAACTAAAGAAAACAAATATGACTGATAAACTCATAGTCTAGACAGAAAATCCCATTGCACCAATGTACAATGTATTAATTGCTTAAATCTTAAAAAAAAGCATTTGATATAATAAAAAAATAAACCTCCCACTATCAATAACTAAAATAATAAAAATCTACCATCTCACCAGCACTCAGTGCTATTTCATTTAATAATTTTTATGAACAATAATTTGGATTACCAGTAGGATCAAAGTTAAGTGGAGTGACAGCATGTATTTTCTTAGAATTTCTTAAATTTGCTTGTTTCTAAAATATTTAACCTTAAAAATCAACATACTTCTGATGTGTTGATGATTATGTATTAATATATATTAATTATATAGCCAAAACACATTTAAACAATTATTTTTAAATTTGAAATTCTCAGCACCTCTCGGTCATTTGTGTGCATATGTAGATTGCATCATTGTAAACATAAACTTTAAACCCTAAAGGACAAAATACATGAAAACTCTTTCCACATTGTTTTACATATATATATATATATATATATATATATATATATATATATATATATATATATATATAGTCATCAAAGGCATAAATCCAAGTAGAGTATCAATGGCAGAACATGCTGTTGAAAGCTGATACATCAAAAACGACAGGAGTCCATCATATATTAATAATATTTTTATTAGAAAAATATTTTACATTGCTACACAAAAATTTTCATGTTTCGGAACTAAAAACTGTTCCAATTCATCAGATTTCATTTTTTTATCAGTATGTCTAGGTTAACCAATCAAAAAACATGACCTGTTTTTTTATTGGTTCTGAAACATGAAAATTTTTGTGTAACAATGTAAAATATTTTACTAATAAAAATATTATTAAAATATATTTTGTTCTAGATTGTATGGACCACTATTTTAAAAAAAGGAAATGTTAAAGAATGGTAGATTCTTAATCTGTCTGTTCTTTCCCTTTGTGCATGTATGTATATATATATATATATATATATATATGAAGAAATATAGTCTTAAGGTGTGCTATATTTGTGGGATAAGGTGCTCAATATCAGAGATAGAGCATGTGTAAATATAAAAGTGAACACTGAAGTCAACACTTAGAGGTGACAGTCTGTTTCATTCTAGACGCAATCATCTGGCCATGAGTCTATATATATACACACACACACACACACACACACACAAGTTGGTGCTGAATAGTAGTTGAATCAAACATGAAGTGGTTCCAGAAGTATTAATGTTTGGTTTTGTTATTGTTTGGTAAGTGTGTGAGACTGAGAACTTTTCAAAACCTTCTCATAACTTTCTGTCTATCTCTCTCTGTCATAAATCTATCTATCTATCTATCTATCTATATATATATATATATATATATATATATATGTATGTATGTATGTATGTGTGTGTGTGTGTGTGTGTGTGTGTGTGTGCTGTTGTTCTACATTTCCATAAATATATCTGAATATATGATTGAATATTTATGTGTACTCGTGTATATAAGTATTGAAGTATAAAAAAAATACATTGAAAATGGACAGAAATTTTAGATTACTCCTACTATTTTGAACTTTCTATTTTCTCTGGAAGAAAAAGAAATAAAAAAAGCTGGATGCGATCTTAACTCGCTTGCGGCATGGCATATATTTCTCACCATTATTCTTCTTAACCACTTACTGAATGAAGAAAGAAGATTGTCTGGACTTATAAAATCCTCTTATTGAATAATTGTAATTTTTATTATTATCTTCACTTATTAAAAGTATAGTCATTGCAAGAGAAGTCCTGTCTAGTTTAACTTATTGAGCTAATCAAAAACTTATTAAAGTCTTTTTTTAAATTAATACACACACCTCAAGGTTTATATGATGAAATAAGACTAATTTGTATGACATATGAAATGCAAGACATAACTAAATTCTAAGAAAGATAGATAAACTAAACTTTAAGATATTTATGGATGTGCAGGTTGTGTAATGGATAGTGGCTTAGGATGAGAAATTGGAGAGCTGAGTTCAAATTCCATGAGAGTTTGTTACATTCACTTATGTACTAATAACCTTCAGAAAGGTATGAATCCATTTCTTCTTCCCAGCACTTCAGCTATCAGTTAAATAGTAGAATAAATTGGGATTTTTACCATTGGTTGGCAACAAATCTAAAAGAACATCTCTGAATTCAAACAACCACAGAACCCACAAGTGTATAGAACAACTATACTGTGGGGACTTTCATTCCAGTTTCTGGGAGAGTTTACATTATCCGGCATAATAAATAATTTGAACATGGCCAATATGCTCAAAATCTCGGTCACGATGAATTGACAATTTGTGCTAGCACAGGCACCAATGGCTTGCAAACAGTTTCGTCAAACCAGTTTCATGGGGTATGGTTTTCAAAATATTTCTAACATTAACATATTCTGTTATTGTCTCCACAACCTCAAGAAATTAATTTCCTGAGAAATTGGCCATCATAAGATTTGAAGTCAGGTCTCATGGTTATAAAGCAAATGTTCTCACAACTTGGACATGTGCCTATATATATATATATATATATATATATATATATACACACACAGACACATAAGGAACAAGTAGGTAATTTTATAAGTTTAATATTTCACTATTTAGCTTCATCAGAATGTGTTTTGAAAGTGGAATGTGGATTGGTTTCAATTTTTAAATTCCATGTTTTGTTTTCATAAATGTTAATTTTACAATGTTTGTATGTATGTTTACACATGTACATAACGAATGAAAGACAAACAAAATTTTAAAATACCAGAATTTTTTTTCTCTTTCTTTTTTCTGCATATCTCTGATATAGCTTTAATAAAGATATATTATATTTATAAACATTTCTTATTTGTTCCTTATAATATCACATATATACTTGAAAATTGTACAAAGCAAAAAGCAAGTATTTTCATATCAGGAGATGTAGTCCATTGATATATTGTCTATGTAATTTTATACTGACTTAGTACTATAGATATATATATTAGTCAGGATATAATATTAGTTAAAAAATGTCATATGCAGAAGAGGCTATCAAGAAAGTTTTTTCCCTACCATATATTCACTGCAGACACAACAATTAAATATTTAAAAAAAATCTTTAATGTCCTGAAAGATTCAGAAAAAGTTTTATTTCATGTTGTGTGTATGTAGGGGGGTGCACAATTTCTCTTTCTCTCTCAATACAAACATACATTATATATATATATATATATATATATATATATATATATATATATATATATATATATATATTTAAGTCAGTAAGTCTACATCTTAATGATAGCTAAAACATTTATCTTATGCAACAAGTATTTGTTTTGTAAACAATTTTCTTCCTTGTTAATGTAACTAATTTATTGGTTGATATTGATATCGTAGTGTAAATATTAAATAGTGAAGATTTTAGTTTGCATTATGTTAGATTACAGACTTATTGCTTCACTCAATATCAGGGAGATATGTAGTCAACAATGAAAGTATTCATACACCAATTAATTTTGAATATTTTTATCCATTTCTCAGAATCTAATGCCTGTATGATACCAGGTGTTTTCTATGTTAATAAGCACAAAAAAAAAAATAATTTAAGACTCTATTTTCAGAACAATAGGTTAAATACCACAAATTTGACAGGTGAATTATCCAAAATAGGAAAAGACAAAATTATTCATGTGGTGCATAGAGTGTCACCATTGTTATTCTTAAGTTAACAATGCAATGGGGAAGAAAAAGAGCTTAATATTGACTTGAGACACAGAATTATTAACTTCCACAAGTCGGGAAATAGTTACAGCACTATTTCAAACCGGTTAGCTATCTCTAGATCTACAGTACAGTCAATTATAAAGAAGTTTAAGCAGTTTGGCGCAACAGAGAATTTGTTTGGGTGTGGAAGAAAACCCAAATTGTCACCTTTAACTGCACAGAACTGTGTCCTGAGGTTAATATAAACCCAAGAGTTGTTTTGAAAGACATCCACAAAAGTTTCAATATGATGTATATCAGTGTAAGTACTTGCGCAATACAATGTTGTTTAACTAGAAATGAGTTGTATGAAAACTGACCATGACAAACCCCTCTTCACAAACCATTTCACATTGTTCTTCATTTTAATATTGCCAAAATGTTCTTAAACAAAGAAAATTATTTTTGGGAACAATCACTATGGAGTGATAAAATAAAAATTGAGCTTTTGGGACATGATGATGTACAGAAGATTTGGTGCAAGAAAGGTGAGGCTTTCTCTCCAAAGAACACAGTGGCAACATTAAAACATGGAGGAGGCTTGATGATGTTTTGGGGATGTTTCAGCTCAAGGGGGACTGGACTTAATTGGAATAAAAGGAAGATTGAAATCTGCAGACTATATCAAAATTCTGGATGAAAATCTACAACTATCAATGCAAAATCTTCATCTAAGTTGACAATTTACTTTCTAGCAAGATAATGATCTCAAACATACATTTAAATCAGTGACTGTGCAGCTTCAGAAGAAGAAGATTACAGTTCTGCCATGACCTTCATTGAGTCCTGACTTGAATCCTATTGAAAATCTATGGCAAGAATTGAAATTTTGAATAAATTGTTGGTCACCAAAAAACCTTCAGGAATTAGAATGTGTAACCATTAAAAAATGGAAGAAAATCCCAGAAAAGATTTGTTCAAATCTCATCAAAAAATTCAGAAAACTATTGCAAGATGAGAGGCCATTCTATTGATTATTAATATTGTGAAAATTTATCAATTTTTTCTATTTTTCATACTGTACAAATAATTTTGTCATTTCCTATTTTGAATAATTTGCCTGTCAAATTTGTTGTATTTAACCTATTATTCGGAAAATAGAATTCTATATTCCCTTTTTTTTGTGTTTATTAACATACAAAACACCTGACATCATATGGGCATTAGATTCTGAGAAAGGGATAAAAATATTCAAAATTGATGGATGTACGAATAATTTTGTTGTTGACTATATATATATATATATATATATATATATATATATATATCCTCCTGATATTGAGCACTTTTGCCCATAAATATAACATAACTTAAAACTATATTTTTATTATATATATAAATATATATATATATATTTATATATATATATAATCAGTGTAGACATAGTTATTAACACTGGATAGTGACAATCTATTTCATGATATATATGATTTTGGAAAGGCATGAATCCATTTCTTTCTACTTCTCTCAACAGATATCTTCAAATTTTTTAAATATTTCTTTTTTTTCTTGAAGTATTTGGTCTTTTCTTTCATAAGCCATTTATGGTTGTTGTTGTTTGCTCAAAGCTTCTTTTGTTTGTAGTGATCAAAATCTGATGATCATTTTATTGCCTATATATGATCATTTTAATGTCTATATATGATCATATTAATGTCTATATTATTGCAAAGTCAACTTTGAGGTTTTTAAATTATAGAACCCCCCTCCCCCACCCAAAAAAAAGAAAACATTAAAATGAAAATAATTCTCCATTTGCCAAATGCAGCCTAACCACCTAAATATAAAAGTTTTCTTTTAGAAAACAATCGGGTGGAATTTAAACCGTCTTTTGTGATTGTTTCTTTGTAAAAGTCCCTAATTCATCATTTTACTTGATATGAATGGAAAGTAAACAAATTATAGTTTTTTTATTTCTATTTCCATGGGAATTATTTTAATTTATATTTGATGATGGATTTTATTTAAACAAAAAGAATGCTCTTGTTAAACTTATAAAAGCTATTTAACATTCTTTTTGATCATTATGTTGTGGGTTAGGGAGAATGAATTCAGAAGCAAAAAATTGGGTCATACCATTATCTCCCTTCAATTGTGGGATTTGATTGAACATTCACAAGGGAATATCAGATCCAAACACACTACACAACATCTAGGGCATATCACTTACTCCTTTTTTTCTCTCTCTTTCTCTCTCACTCTCTCTCTCTCTCTATATATATATATATATATATAGTCATCCACAGACAGACTGTTTTGCTCATCAGCGTGGCTAGACATGCAATTGCTTCAAGCCAGGATCAAAACCTGAGTGATTTCACATCAGCCAGAGTCTCTCACCCTTAGGCTATCAGCACACAAAAAAAGGGAATTTTTAATGCATTATATACAAGATATAAGCATTCCTGGCTACCAGAGTGTTCAATTCATAGTGAAGAGATTTTAGCATTAATTAGCAGCAGAATGGTTACTTGTTTCTGAGGCCTGCTTAGGCATGTTTGTGTTTGCTCAACACCAACAGTACCCACTTATATTTCAACTATGTTGAGTGAACCTTCATTAATTCTCTGGAACAGAGTGCATCATCTGGCATGATTAGCAGTTTAAATAAAGTCAGTACACACAACAAACACTTGATCACAATAACTTGGGTCTTCATGCTAGCACAGACATCAACAGCCTGCAAATAGTTCCATCTACGCAGTTTGACTTACAAACCTTGAGTAAATGCTATGATTTTCAGGCTCTTTTCAAAGTTGATAAAGGCTGGAATTGTCTCTCTAGGTTGATAACATCAAGAATTGACCTTCTTGACAAATTGACTATGGTAAGATTTTAACCCTGTTCTCATGGTTAGAAAGTGAACATTCTTCTGAGTGCCATTTCTCATGTGCTGTAATAAATTTCAACCTAGCATTTATGAGTAATGTAAAGGAATTCAATTTAAAATGAAAAGAAATGATTTTGTTAGGAGTCACACCAGCACCGATGCTAGGGTCTCGTCCCCAACTTGAAACTTTGATACAGAGCCCTCTTCTCTACTACATGTTCATTTTAAAGTTTTTCAACCGGAGGCTACAAACCCTTGAAGGAAAATTGTTGGGTGAAGTGCAATGCGTTCTTTTAAATTACCAAAAATCAGGGAATTATCCAATTTAAATGAAAATTTCAGTACATATTAATTAAATATTTATTTTTATAATAATTAGGTTTTTTTATTTTAAAAAAATTCGAGAAAATGTTATTTTTTTTGTAATAACCACCAATACCATTTTAGAATCAGGCTGACTCTGTGAGCAAATTAAAAAAATTCCATGCCTGAACCTGCAAAAATTTGGATTTTCAGGTTTTCTTTTAGATTTTGCCACCTTGTCTGATAAAAACAATTAAAGGAACACAACTCTCTAACTTTCAATAGCTCATGTTTAAATGAAAAAATTACAGTATTTCAAATTAAAATTGTCAATGTTTTCAACTTTACTCCTAGAAGTCATAGCCCAACGTATCATACCATTTTGGAATAAGGCTGACTCTGTGAGCAAATTAAAAACATTTAAGGCTGGATCTGGACTTGCAATCCTGAAATTTTTTGATTGTTTTTGGCAATCTTTTTTTATGTGATTTTCTGTGACAATTTTTTTTGTACAATAACAATTTTATAACTTTGGGAATAATTAAAATCAATTATGAAATCCAGCAAAAGTAACCCATGAAATAAAACTAATTGTTTGTACAGAAAGTAAGGACCTATGTACATCAAATTGTCTTTAAATTAAGTGTCAGCAGGTGAATAATCGTTTAACTTTTAAAAGGTACGCTTAAATATTAATGCAATACTTAAATGCAACAATCAGTTTTTTAGTTCTTCTGTAGTTTATTGCTGCTTATCACATCTACTCCTCCCTACGTATTGTAATGAAGGCAAAATCAAGAGTCCTTTGCAGGAGCTAGTTTAAATACTGCTCATTAGGGCAGCTTTTAAGCTCATATAAAACACACACACACACACAACCAGGTGGTGACAGTCAGTTTCATACTGCAACATACTCTTTCACTTATGTTTAGGCCTGAAGATTACGTCCAAGCATGAAACAAACTGTTGCTACTTGCTGTTGACTTCAGTGGCCACATCTATATTTATATTAACATATGCTCTATTTCTGACATTGAGCACTTTTATCCATAAATATAGTATACAATCTTGAGATATATAGTCAGAGAACCAGGCTAGATATGACAACAGTATTCAATGCATGGATGGATGGTAGATTTATAAATGTGTAAGAAGGATTCTGACAAGAAGAAATTTTGATAAGTAAATGCTAGCCAAAAATTAATACTAATATTTGACAATGTATCATTTATAAAAATTAAAACTAATGCTATATCTGCCTTTTTTTTAAATTCCAGCCATACTTTTTTTTTTAAAATGTGATATTTAAATTTTCCTCTAAAACATCTGACTGCTATGATGAGACTTTTTTGTTCTTATAATTATCTTAATGATAGTGATGTTTGCTATTCTAAAAATTAAAAAAATTAATTATGAGTCAAAAAAGCAATACTTCATGGAATACTATACTTCAAGTGGCTACATTGTTTCATATTGAGGTTTTACTTTTAATGAGTCTCATTAAATGTTAATGATAATATCCTTTTTTTCATTTCTTTTTTATGAAGGCAATTCTACATTATTCATATTTCTAGATTGCTCTCCAGAGGTTGTAATCTTGTTGCTGGAGTGTCTTCTCAAAATGTTTCAGGTGGGAAGTGCTTTTGTCAGATTCTTCTGAAATCTTCAGAACTTTTAGGTCAGATAAATTCTCACCTCAGTTTTTAATTAAAACAAAAAACAGAAAACTATAAAAACTATTTCTGATTGGATGTTAAACATCATTAATATGTATTTTTAATAGATAACATAAGGTGTAACACAGAAACCTGAAGATGTTTAGGAGTAGTGGTGATGCCTTTCAGAAACTGAGAAAAGTAAAAAGGGATAGAAAATGTTTTTGAAAACAAAAGATGATTCAACAGAATTCAAGGAGAAAAAAATACAAATTAAAACTTAATAACAACTAAGAATGCCTCATCTCTAGAATTAAAAAAAAAATGCAAATTAGGAGGTGCTGAAAAGCTTTTCACCTAACCAAAAATCTTTTCCAAAAACAATCTGTTATTTGATCAGTTGATCAGATTTTGGGAAGTGGGTCAGGCTGAGAACTTTTCAACACCTCTTTCATTTATATGCTGTTTTTTTCTGTATAGCATAAATTAAGTAAAGTACAAAATATTTATTTTTCATATTTATATTTCTCTTGGAAACCTCTTAGAAGTATAAGAATTGCAATTCATGAGAACTTTCATAAGAAAGATAACCATACCCTTGAAGAGGTCAAGACTGTAGTGATTGGGAAAACATCCAGTCAGGAGTTTGTTCCATAAGCCTGCAATTCTTGAGAAAATCCAGTCCAAGTGGAACTTGGTTCTAATTAATGGAATATAAAAGGAATTAGAATGAGACATCCTTGTGTACATGGCATGGTAGGTCCCAGTTGCAAAAGTCAGGGTTGGTGAAACCAAGGAATGTAGCTTGTCAGAACAATTTCCATGAAAATAGAGAAAATAGTCATGAGAGACTTGTGAGGAAAGAGGATGTAGTTTGGAAAATTGGATGACTGAACTGGAGGTTGCGGCTTTCATGGAAAGAGTAAACCAATATGACTTTGAAGACAATGTTTGGGAGACAGTAGTAAAATTATATATTCCTTCAAATTTAATGAAGATTCAAAATAAATATGGAGAATTATTGTAAGTTTTTGGACAATGTTTTCTGAGTGGTATAAATCACATCCCAAAAGATTTAAGGTAAAGGTATATTAATGCCAGGCAAAGTTCCTTTGCAATCTGCAAAACTGACTGTTATGAACCTTGTGCAAAAATATTTCAAAGACCCCAAATTAATGGAATGGTCTCTAGCCTTTCCAGAAAATAATCCAAACTTGTAATCCATCATTAAAAGAAATGTATATAGGAATTGAAAACCATATTTATACAGTGAAGATCTCTGGGAAGTAATAAAAACTGCTGCAAGTATTGTTAATGTTGAAACAATAGAAACGTTAACAAATTCAGTAGCTGACAAACCAATGAAGGAACTTTATAGTGTCAGAGGGTCTATATTCAAATATAAAATGATACTTTATTCAGTATGTATGGGACATTGTGTTCATCAAATATATGTTTCAAGCACATATGTCTTTGAGATTTATTTGTAAATATGAATTTATGCTGTGCTTTGCAAAATAAAACCTGATGGACCCCAAAAGAAGTTATTAACAATACTTTTAATAAAGGAAGATAATATAGGCTAAAACCTATGTGATATATTGCTCATATAAATATCTCCAGTAAATTTTACCAGCACTGATTGATTAATACCAATTTTATTATAAAAAATTTGACTTGAAATATGAATACTGAGATGGTGTACAAAATCCAAGTAGATTTCATGATGTTATTTGCATTAAAGTCATGTAGGTAATTTGCAGCTTACATTCTGTGCAATGTTTTGTGGTAAACCTTCAGCTAATCTTATAATCTCATCTTATAAATTCCTACTAACATTTCATATAAAACTTGTGATTCAGTTTCATTTAATCAATCATGCCATTTGGTTGCTTCATTGCTTTTTCAGTATCAGTCATAAAAAAAAAAAAAACAATATGATGAATTTTTTTTACTTGTTTCCATTAGATATAGATGTTGTGCTGGGCAATTGTCCATTCATATCCTAATATAAAAATAACCAGTTTCAACACAGAAGTATTATTTTATGAGCTTAAAGAAAATACGTTCAAGATTTATGATCTGAGACATTGTGTAAAGCAAATTAAATGTGAAAGTAAATTACATGTGTAAGGTTACATTGGAATGTAATAGGTTGACCACTTCTTGAATGAACATCAATTTCATGCATTGCAATAGAAAGTAGATAAAAAAAATAGATACATACATATATACAATAGGTTTTTAGAGGATGAGTTTTAGCCAGAATCATGCATCTGTAAAAAAAAGAAAATAATAATAATTATTCCAAACATTACTTTTACAAATATTCTGTTCTTTCTGAATTTACTTTTTTTTTACTGACAGCACTGACTTAGCTGAGAATCTGCCAAGAGACAAACCAGACCCTATATATATATATATATATATATATATATATATATATATAGCCAAATGGGAGAAAGAACAGATGGAGTAAAAATCCACTCTTCATAGAATTTTCTTTTAAAAAAGTGATCAATACAAAGTAGAGGAATATATTATTATTATATTTTTATATGAGATTATAATAAAAACATATTGAAATCACTACACAAAAGCTTTCATGTTTCAATACTAGGATTGCACGTCTTCAAGCAATGGTAACTAACTGGTGATTGAAACATGAAAGCTTTTGTGTAGCAATTTCAACATGTTTTTATTATAATCATGTATAATAAAAATATAATATATATATATATATATATATATATATATCATTTATTATTGAAGATTAAAAAAATCATAAGGGTTTTTTGTTTTCTTTAATCTCCAATGATAAATAATATTTAACTCTACTGTATTGAGCTCTCTTTAATTAAATGTTAGTCATTAGAATTATACTTCATTTGTTCTTATCTTACTTGGATATATATATATATATATATATATATATATATATATATATAACTTGATCTTTTGTTGGGACCTCCATGAATCTATATCTGATAGGTGTATCCACTAAAAGTAATGTTTGAAGTTATATATATATATATATATATATATATATATATATATATATATATATTGCATGTATTTGGGTAATACACCTATTTGAATAGGCACTCTGTTTTTACAACTGTTTTCATCTTCCAGAAAGAAAGAAAGAAAATGTGCCCTCTGGTAGGATTCAAATCTTCATTCCCCTTTGCAAGAGAAACCACTGTGTCATCCAGCATACTTTAACTGCTTTTCTGCAAAGAGCTTCATGGTCAAGCAAAGTTCTATTTGCCTTAAGTGCATTTTCTTGAAAATATAAAACTGAGTAGATAGGGCTTTTGAGAAAATCTGAATGGATGAATGTACTTGAAGGCAAATAGAACCTTGCTTGACTGTAAAGCTCTCTGTAGCCAAGCAGTCAAAGCACACCAAATCAAATGGTGGTATCTCTTGCAAAAGTATATGGAGGTTTGAATCTTGCCAGAGGGCACATTTTCTTTATTAAGCTTTATTGAATACACAGAAGCCAATAAGTAAAATAAATGCTCTTTAAAAACTGGAAAATCTATGACTATCCACAAAAATAGCATTTGAAGTAATAAAAATGTTGGATTAAAAAATAAAATCCATTAATTCTTTAATATATATATATATATATATATATATATATATATATATATATATATATATATATATATATTATATATATATATATAATTTCTTTTAAGGAACATGAAATGATACCAAGTTTCTGAGTTGCACATATAGTCTAAATCTATGTTAATTAACCCATTGGTGCTCACCCTCCCCATTTTGAGGACTGTTGGCATTAATGGGTCCTAGATAGAAACCTGTAAATAATACTGAAACTTTTTTAGAAACATATTAATGATTTAACTAAAATGGATAACAATTTTGAAGGCCAACAAGTTGACACATCTGGTCTGGGTTAGCAAATTGGGCTATAAGTAATAAATTGGAGTACATTTGAAAAGTCAATACTACTAAATTTGGAATTTACTTTCTTCTAATTAGTAGCCAAGCTTATTTAAAATAAAATAGCCCCAAAAGACCAAAGTAGTAAAGTTCAAAATTTAATAATACTTGGCTTTCAAAACTCAACTCATCTGACAACCCTGCATCTGGTAACAACTTCATCACATGTCTTATTAAGTATTCTATACATTTTTAATCAAACTGTCGTCAAAATGTGATTTTTTCTCTAATTCTTTATTTTGTTGGTGGTTTCTTTTGTTTACTGTTTGTATGAGTTGAAGTTTAATGGTAGAAAATGATTTTTGATACATGACAAACGTGTACTCACAAGTGTGGGACAGAAAGCCTGGTCAGATGAGGTACTATGGCAGTGACCTTGGTTAATGTTTATGATACTTCAGCCTCCAACCCTACATTTGACCTCTTGGTCTGATAAAGTTTTGATTGGAGGCACTTCTTCTGTTTTTGAAGTTGTAGTTGAATGAATTTATTCAGTATATATTATTATCATTATCTTTGTACAAACAAATTGCTACCAAAAAATATAACAAAATTTCTCAATGAAAAAAGGATCACAAGATGTAATTTTCACCATCTCCGTTGAAATGCCTACTTTAAATACTACATTTGCTTCACAGATATTGTCCAATATACTATGTACCTAGACTGTCACATATTTCACAAGTGTTTAGGTAATACTTTCATATATATATATATATATATATATATATATATATATATATATATAATGGCTGCTCATTTATTGTATGATAATTGACACCAGTAGGTGACAGTTGGATGAGGTGGTTTCTTTTTCAATTTCTGGAAATTTGATGGTACTTACATTGTTGTTCATAGTTACATATAGCTTGCACAATGCAATGTGGAGTCTCAGCATTTGACAGCCTTAATCTGATGACAAAAGCCAGTCAAGATAATTGGAAAAAACCTGTGCTGTATAGAATTTGAATTTCTGATGGCAAGACACTGGCATGGTCATTAATGATTGAATCATATCATGAAAATATGACCTCTGCTATAATATCTTCACACCTTAGATGTTCAATTGCAAATGAAAATTATGTAGATATATTTATAGATATAAAGTTATTAAAAATCTAAAGCAACTGCTATTAACAACTTTATATATAAAATTTCATAATAAATGATTTCAGTTTTTCTCATTCTTCAGACCACTAGGAAAGTGATTCATTGTACCTTCTCAGGCTCATGTTCTCTGTTGATTAGCTTGAGTTCCTTGATAAGATCCAAAGAAGAATCAGCAATATTATTGGTCCTGATCTGGCAGCTTGGCTCTAGTCACATTCCCATCATCATAAGATTGTTTCTCTGTGCCTTTTCTATAAATATGTTCATGCTAATTGTTCAGATGAGCTCTTCAGTATGGTATATAGACTACATGAATTTAAGCGCAATACTAGAATGGCGTCAAGATCTTATCAGTTGACAGTTGAGCTGGCTAGATATAGCAAGTTTCTTTTCTCACACTTGTCGCTTGTGGAACTCTCTTCTGGCTACCTGTTTTCCAGCCAATTTTAATCTGCAAAATTTTAAATGCAAAATCAATTGCTATCTCCTGATTACTCTTTTCTCTTCCCACTCATTATTAATGTTTCTGTTCTTAATTCTTCTGCACCCTGTAACCATTTGTGTCTTAGTGGCTTTATTGTCTTTCTTATGGAACTCCCTTCTAGCTCCATGCTTTCCAGCCAACTTTAATATTAAAAAGTTTAAATGCAATGTCAATTACTATCTACTGTCCTCCTGATTACTGTCTTCTCTTTCTGCTCATGGGTATTGTTTTTGTTCCTAATTCTTTAACACTCTGTAAACTCTTGTGTTTTAATGGCATTACTGCCTTGCTTGGGGTGATACTGAAAAAAAAAGAATACACTGATTAAATCATACTTTCAAACATCAAATTGTATTATGATGTGAATGTCTGCAGATTAAATTTTCTTAGGTTACTATCTAAAGAATGCAGATCTAATTTCAATTTTATCAGTTCTGTAGCATCCATATATATGTACATTTATATATCTCCTAGTCTGTTTATGCATCGATCTCAGTTTAATCAGTTACCATATCTGATGGCATATAAGACCTATTTTCCACCATCATATCATAATGTAACTTTTCTATAAATATTTTCATGGTAATTGTTCTGATAACCTTTTTTCTTTGGTACCTAGACCTTAAGAATTTAAGAGTAGAACTAGATTGACAGCAAAGTCTCATTTTACAATTGCAATGGCTGCTAGATGTAACCATAAGATCTATGCTCACTGTTTCTTTTCTCACGCTTCTTGCATGTTGGTCCCTCTTGCAGCTTCTTGCTTTCCAGTCAATTTGATCTTCAGAAATTTAAATGCAATATCATTTGTTATTGTTGATTTCAATCCAATCGGGAATGACTGCAAAACACTTGTTCAAACTTTCTTTTGTGTGTCTACACCAATTCTTAGCTTGTGAACTTTTTACCTTCTCACTGTTAATTTGCTTTGCATATATTGTTTTCTTGATATTATTTCATTTTTTGTCCTGTTTCTTTTTATTGCAAACTTTGTCATTTCTGTTTGTTGAACAGTTCTGTTATTTATTTTGTATTTGAAAATGGCTACTCACTCAACAATTATCTTCTGTCTTCATAATTCCTGTTCTTTTATTTTTCTCTCTCCTTGATAATGTTTTCTTTTTCTCATTCTCTCACACTCAGTAACCCCCTTGTCTCTTAGTGGCTTTATTGCCTTGTTTGGAGTGAAATGATTATAAAAAGACTCAATTGATTCACAAATATTAGAATTTCACAAATTTATAATAAATTAATGAAAATAGACTTGGTTTAAACTGGGCCATTTTGATATTGAACAGTTTTAAAAATATTTCTTGCTGAAATGGATGAAAGAAATCTAATATTCCTTTGGGTTTAGATGCCGTCAAGTACCATACATGTATGCGTGTTTTTAATTATTCTGTAAAATATGTATATTTTAATTTATATACTTAGACAAATAGACACTTTTGTAAATGTATGTATGTATATGTTTTACTTTGTCTTATATCTGCTGTTTGTAAATTTTTACATTATTGTGAGTATGTATTATGAAGCAGTACACATGGAATCCTGATGAAGTCTTGACAAGAAAATGAATGAAACATAGTTAATGAAACACACTAATGAAAAAAAGGAAAAACAGAACACTTCAAATAAAAACAAAGATAAAAGTAAAATAAAGAAAAGCGAATAATAAAAGGAAATGGTCATTTCAGGTGCATGTAATGAAAAAAATATATTTTCTCACATTTCGAGTCTAGGAGGATATTTCTTACAAAGATCGTTGAGTGATTGTTGTAAGGGAAAAGGTGAAGGAAATGGATTCAATTGGGTAATCATCAAAGACTGAATGTTATGGTCGAAAGTTCAGCAAGTGCACAGCTTCTGGCCTAAATGTGAACCCAAGTTTTTATGCTTCACTGCTTCAATTAGTCTTCTGTGTACATGTGTACTAGGTGGAGAGGAGGGAGAGAATTTCCTGGTCTTGTCTGCGTGTGTTTCAAATGTGCATCTGTATGTTGTCATGTATTGTGCTTATGTGCGCATCCTCATGTTGATATACACTGTTTTGGTGATGAGAGTGTTTTAATGTTTGCTTTTATTGGTGTTGCTTTGGGGGACATAAATCTACACGTGTGTGGGTTTGTGTGTTTCAATGGACAGAAATGCTTGTATGGAGAACCAAAAATGACTGAATGGGTATCAGATTTCAGAAAGTAGAACTCATAAATAATTTTGATTTTGATTTGTAAAAAAGGCAAGCATGGAAGGTTTTTGGCCCCATTTCTTGATTTTGCTAGCAATTACTGATATGCCAAAGTTGAACATGGGATCAGAGAGAGAGAGAGAGAGAGAGAGAGAGATCAGTTAGCTACTTTTTCTCTGAATATAATTTTGACACTATTCTTGAATTCCAGACAAGATAGATATACACATATATCAGTTTTTTCATACATCTCAATTCATACATTTACACACACACACACACACACACACACACACACACACACACACACACACATATATATATATATATATATACCAATTTGTGGCTGGTAGGGATAATTCCAAGGAGGATATTAATCCAGGGAGAACTCAATGTAAACTACAGAGCATCATGATAATAATAATAATAATAATAATAATAATAAAAAAAAACCTTAAAGATTCATTTTGGTTATAATTTATTTTGTGAATATCTATATATTCATCTCTTTTGACTGAAATCTCTTAGTAAAATACAATAGTATGCTTGTAAAAGTAGGACAATGTTAAAAGTTATCAGTTATGTAGGTGATATACATGTGTTAGTTCAGTCCTTAAAGGGAAAGATATCCTCATTCCTGAGATAAAATCTCAGTGTTGTTATAACTACAGCTTGCTGGTAGGAAAAGAGAGAAAAAAGACAGAAAGTGTCACATTTTTATAGCTCCTTAACAGTGACCTCTAATGGCCCCTTGGTGATAATAAGTGGGAGTCAAGTCTGTCAAAAACAAGAATATATTTAATACATCCTACTATAAAATAATATCTATAATTCTCAAAATCTGTGTGTGCGTGTGATTGGATGTTGTTTATGCATTTCCACAGTTTTCATCTGATTTCAATGAAATTTTTTTTTGTTTGATAGATAATTATTCAGTGCCAGTTTTGAGTCCAAGTTGGCTGGAAAAAAATTACAACCTTGAAGGTGAAAAATCGAAAAAACTAATTTTTTACAATTTGCACAAAAATCAAAGGCAAAATTTAATGTCTGTAAAAGACAGCATACAATCAATTTAGAGAGTTGAAATCTAATACAGAAGATTATTAGAATTAAAAACAAATTTATATTATAAATATAAATTATAGTATATTATTATTATGATGGTCCATGGAAGAGATTCTTTCCTTGCAAGATTGAGAATGCAAAAATGGCCCTTTTCAGGGCCACCCCACATTCAAATTGTTACCCCTCTATTTGCACCTAATTGTTGTTACTAATATTTATTTTCAGGTGGGATGACTTTAGACATAAACTGCTCCAATGGAACAGCAAAAATTCCAGTAATGAAACACCCAGACGAAGACAGGTTATACTGCTAGTTCATTATACAGTGCAGTCAAAGATTGTCTTTACATGTGTACATGGAATAAGCTTTGAAATAAAGGTCTGTGTAAAAAAATTAAATACTTCTGATTCACTTTAATAATATAATAATATTCATAATATAGTGGAGTCATAGATGATCTTTAGATGTAAACATGAAATAAACTGGAGCAAAGGTATGTTAAAAATGAAAGTACTTTTGATAATCCCTAATATAAAATAATATCCATAATAATACAGTAGAGTAGTACATAGTTTCAGATGTCTTCAGAAGAAATAAGTTTTAAAATAAAAGTCTGAAAATGCAAAGGCTATGTATACCATAATATATAATAATAATAATATAGTGTAATCATCGTCATTAGATGTGTACATGAAATAAACAATGGATTAAAGATCTATAGCAACAAAAATACTTTGAGACACCCTATTATTTGTGTGTTTTTCAAATGCATGCAAAAATGACATCAATGTTCTTTGACAATATTCTTCATTCGTACAAAAAGTGTGAGTGTGATACAGGTTTAATTATCTGAATTTGTCACACAGATATCTTGGTTTGATTTATTTTGTTTTATGGCATATCAACACCTCATTGGGTTATTTAATGTTGACAAGATTTTTAGGATAGGTTCATATGAATAGAATATGTATTCTTTGTAAGAAATCAGTTTGCAGATCAGTTTTCATTGATGTAAAGAGAGTTTTTGTCAAGAGACAAATATATTGCTGGTAATACTATTTTGTTCTAAAATGTACTGCTGATATTTTTATTATTTAAATAAATTTTATAGTTTCATAATGTTTTGTTTGAGGGTTCACTATTTGTGATAGCAAGGACCATAACAGATGCTACTACCCCTGGTTAGGGTGGACCTGGGAAAAAAAAGGTCATTCCATGCTCCTCAAAACCTCCTGCTCAGAGGCCTTGCTGCCAGATATAGTTTGTCATTATACCCAGGATGAACAGATATCTTGAGGAGACTTTTCTGAGAAACAGGTATAAACCTAAATACACTATTTTGTATATAAGTATATATGAGTCTGAAAACTTAGAAGAAATGGACAAAAGTTCTTGGGTTGAATACTCTTTGCTATTTTGAAACTATGTTAAATACTCCTTTGCTTTTGACACTGTGTTAAATACTCCTTGCTGTTTTGACACTACACTAAATACCTCTTTGCTTTTGATACTATGTTAAATACCTCTTTGCTTTTGACATTATGTTTAATATTCCTCTGCTTTTGACACTATGATAAATACTCCTCTGCTTTTGACATTATGTTAAATAACTGTAGATATAAAAATTAGAAATGAGTTGTAGCTTCTTTTAAATTTTTGTCTGCAAAATTACCAGTTTTCAACAAGGACTCACAATTTTGATAACTAATTGCTTCATGTAATCAAAATAAGTATGAATCCTAGTTTGATTTTTGTTTTGTGAAAAACTTGTCAAATCAATTCAAAGGGTAAAAAATGAAACCAAATTTTAAATGAGATGCCAAAGCAATCAATAGATGTCCACTGTTTCATTCTGTTAATGTATTGATATCAGTTTAAGTTGTCCTTACAAAATTGATGTAAAACATTGAAAGAAGAGCAAAAGTATGTATACATAGTTTGCATAGTTTGCTGAATGTTCTTTTAATGCCAAAAAAAGAATACAACAAGGCCTTTTTCAGCACTTCCTTGTATATGTATTGCACATACTTTAATATATAAAAATATATATATATATATATTTTTGTATGTTTCTTTGTTTGTCATTTCTGTCAGACTAAAACAGATATGAGAGAAAATTAACAAGTGTATCCTGCCTTTATCTGTCTGAATTTTGGAATGAGGAGGTTAATCTGCATCTTTGTTGTTATCATCACCTGATTGCCTTCAGTCTGAATTTCTGGAATGAGGAACCATTATTTACATTAAGACTAATATCTGCATCTTTTGTTGTTATCATCACCTGATTGCCTTCAAAATGAGGAGTTAACATTATTTACATTAAGACTAATATCTGCATCTTTGTTGTTATCATCACCTGATTGCCTTCAGTCTGAATTTCTGGAATGAGGAGTTACCATTAAGACTAATATCTGCATCTTTGTTGTTATCATCACCTGATTGCCTTCAGTCTGATTTCTGGATGAGGAGTTATATTTATTATAATATCTGCATATATATGATTGCCTTCAGTCTGAATTTCTGGAATGAGGAGTTACATTATTTACATTAAGACTATATCTTCTTTGTTGTTATCATCACCTGATTGCCTTCAGTCTGAATTTCTGGAATGAGGAGTTACCATTATTTACATTAAGACTAATATCTGCATCTTTGTTGTTATCATCACCTGATTGCCTTCAGTCTGAATTTCTGGAATGAGGAGTTACCATTATTTACATTAAGACTAATATCTGCATCTTTGTTGTTATCATCACCTGATTGCCTTCAGTCTGAATTTCTGGAATGAGGAGTTACCATTATTTACATTAAGACTAATATCTGCATCTTTGTTGTTATCATCACCTGATTGCCTTCAGTCTGAATTTCTGGAATGAGGAGTTAACATTATTTACATTAAATGAGGATTATCTGCATCTTTGTTGTTATCATCATTTCTGAATTAATGTCCTTATTTACATCTAATATCTGTTTTGTTGTTATCATCACCTGATTGCCTTCAGTTTTTCTGGAATGTTATTTACATTAAGACTAATATCTGCATCTTTGTTGTTATCATCACCTGATTGCCTTCAGTCTGAATTTCTAGAATGAGGAATTATCACTTACATTATTTACACTAATGTCCTCATCTTTGTTGTTACTATTTCAATGTGCTGACTATTGTATTCTCTTGCCTTCATCTATTGATACAAGTAATATTCAGAAGATTAAATCTTTTATTGAGTCTGTGGAGATAGATTGTATATAGTCAGACTCACTGGAAACAAGACTAACAATAATTGAACAATATACCAATATGAGATATCCCTAGACATGGCAGAATGAAAACAAATCTAACTCTGTAGATTGAAAGAAAAGCTTCAGAATTTCCTGAAGGTTACTGGGATTGATCGATACTTGAAAACAAATAACTGAGAGCAATAATAGAAAAACATTATGAGTCTAACAACAATGATTAGGATATTAATCTGTAAATAATATAAATAATGAACCCAACTTTCATTTAAATTTCTAACTTGTATGTAAGCATTATTATGCCACTATTCTGCTGCTTGAACTTGTAAATCCTAGAGTAGAGCTGCTATTTTCATCCTAAGTAGAGTACACATATAAATAATCTGGTTATTTTTTTACAGGTATTTTGCTAATATGTATGTATGCGTGTGTGTGTGTGTGAAAACATGAATGCATTTGTGTATATGATTTTGAGTGTGCTCATGCTTTTGTAATCATAAATCATGAGTGGTCAAACATCAGATTGTGAGCCATATGTGGCTCATGGAAATATGTTGGTTGAGCTCTTTTTTTGTCACAGTTAATATAAAAGGTAAATAAGAAATTTTTTTAATTATTTACTGGGTATGAATTGAGACGTAACTGGATTAAAACTTAAGTTTAATATTAATGTGTATGCATTAAAAATGTATGTGTAAATATTGTTCATGTCTTGCAGCTTTCAAACATCTGAACTTTATCATATGCAGATCTTAAATTAAGCAAGTTTGGCGACACCTGTCATAGATCTTTCTTTAATCAACAGAAGTCAATCTGCTTTGTAAATATGTTTAAGTATTTAGCTATCATCTCACTGAGGTAAGATATGAAACTACACTTGTATATAAAAGTTATGTTATGCATGGTGGCCATTAAGGATTCAGTATACCTCAAGACTTCAATGTTAAGATAAAATAGTATTTAATTACAACTGCAAATTAATACTTAACAAGAACAAAGAAGTAAAAGTTAACCAAAGATAATTAACCATTTCTTGTTAGTAGCATGGCTCAGGTTTATGTCAGGTAAATCTTAAATCAAAACCCAAATCATTGACGCACAATAATTCACACTAATTCAACTGGATAGTTCCACTCAATAGTCACTCCCTTCAGCCTGACACTATTTATACACCTGGTGGAAAACATATATTTATAAGTCCAGAGTGTCAGGCTCAAACCTTGATGTTGGTAGTTACTCATTTTCTTCCTACATGACAAAAAGTAAATACAAAATTGTCCAACTCCATTAGCATTTCTAATTAGGAGACTTTGGGCATTGGGGATTAAACCTGACTCAACCCCTTTCACTGCAATAAGGAGGTGCTTCCTGGGTGATGACCCATTGGAACTGAGCTAAGACATTCTACTACTGGCTGACCTGGTATATCTCAGCTTCAATCACTTTCCACTGCTTTAATGTAGTTTCTCTTTTCTGTAAATATTTTCATGGCTTCATCATTGGTACCTCAACTTCACAAATTTAAATGCAATAGAAGATTGGCAGCTTTTACTGTTAAAATTGGTAGGTGTAATCGTAACTTTTATGTTAATAGTTTCTTCTTCTGCAATTTTTGCTTATGGATTTCTTTTTTAGCTTCTTGCTTTCATATCAATTATAATCTTCAAAAATTTTAATGCGTCATCTGTTTTTTTTAAATTGTCTTCTTTTATTGTCTTCTCTTTTTCAATAATGATTCTCTTACTCTCAGTAAAACATTACATCTTAGTGGCTTGTTCATCTTGCTTGGGGTGAAATGACTAAAAAATACTTAGTAAAATGCAGATTCACATACATTGAAAAGTATGTAAACTTATTTTGTAAATGAGTGTATGTCCTTTTCTGTATCTATGTGTTTGTATTTATTTTCAGTTGCCTGGCTTCTAAGCATGCCAGATGTTTACCTATTAGCATTTGTTAAATTTAATCATACACACAAGATAATTCCAGTTTGTTATCTCTGGGTTTTTTTATATTTTATTTTCTGCTTTCAAGGAAACAAATACATAAAGCCAAAAGTGAATCTATCATATTAATTCTGCTTATTCCTTATTTAACATGTATATTATACCCTGCCAATACCTCATAAATAATCGACTATCATGTTTTGAATGTGAGGAAAGATACAAAAGATATATCAGAGATGCTGTTTGGTTTCAGTGAAAGAAGAAGTGATAACACTCTCATGTGTTTAATGTCTGCTTCAGTAAAATGCAAAAGCTTGTCAATTTTAAATCTTTCATTTGTACCCTCTTCCTTTTTTAAATAATGATCAGCATTCATATTTATGATTGTTATTGAAATATTTTGACAGTTGTGGAACTTGCTAAGGCTTATTCAATCATTAACTAATTAATTATGATTCATCAGAAAAACAAATAGAAAAACTTTGAAATATTCTTGAGTACAGCTAGTTATTATTATTTGATTTGATATCCTCTATGACTCATAGATGTTTTGTCTGGGTGATGATGATCATATCTCAGCTATTACCTACAGCTTTAGAAACACAATGCTTTCCTCAGCACATGAGCTGATCCAAGCAGTACTGCCACCTGTACACTCTCAAGGATGTTGGGTATTCTCCAAAGCATCTTGCTTAGCAGAAATATACTTGGAAATTATCTCAAAATGTACCAGCCACAAAAGGGACAATTTAAGCTGCGGCTTGGTACATTTCTCTGATTTGTTCAGCCAAGTCTTGGTACCTTTGTATTTTCATTTGTTCTGCCTTCACAATATTCTTATTCCAAGGTACTGTAAAATCTGTCAGGATTCATTCATGACTGCTCTTCTGCATAAGTGTGATATCAGAGCGATTACTCTCCAAGCACTTGTCAGTTAGATAGATGTATCCCACATGAGCTTCACTTGCTCATTCTCGATTACTGAAAATTAGTGAATGCTTGTACCACTTCTCTGCACATACTTTCTACATAGTTCCCAATGTATTCTGAGAGCTGTTTTATCATGGGATCATCTGTACTCTTTTTGTGCCGGCAGGATGCAGCCACTGACAATGGGTTACAAACTTTCAGTAGCTTTCCTACACAACCTGCACAATCATCTAGTTGTTGAATCTCTAAAATTTGTCTGCTCCCATATATAAAGATAGGTCACATGATAGAAGGTGGTCTCACATTGGTTAATTAAATCATGTGGGGTTGGAAAAAGCTAACCAATAGGAGAAGAGATTTGGACCTGCTCTGAAGTGATGTGCAAGGAATTTTTCTGCCACCAATTGTTTAAAGATATTAAATGTTGATAATTTTCATTCCTAGCTATGTTAATCCCAAAGTAAGATGGGACTAGCACAATATAGTCTATCAAAAGAGCACTTAATAGAAATTGTTCTTAAAGCCTAGTCTTGTGCTGCATAGATCATCTCTTTGATTTCCTTCTTCAAGAACCCATTCTTCAACTACCTCAATGATTCTGGATCTGCCACTTTCTTAGTTTCTTGTGCAAATACTCTGTACAAAGCATTTTTCTTCCATGGATCAACTTCCTCATCATAAATTCTCTTCCTATATTCTGCCAAAATTTCTGTCTCCAAAATGACCTTTTCATTCAGTGCACCACTGAGCTTCTGCTTTTGGATATTCTGTAAGTACTCCTTCAAGAAATATTATTATTATTGTTATGATTGCTATTCATTTTTTATTATATCAGAAGTAATTATTTAAGTAATATATGTTGTCTTATTTTTATTATTTCTGTTGTAACACATCAATAGTTACATTGAACATAGTTCTTATGATAAACACTCTTGTCACCATTGTTTCATTGTCTTGATTTATTGCCAGAAGTATTGCATATAAATTAAAATATCATGAGAAAACTTTGTTAACGACATAATTTTATTTCAATATACTTAGAATTTAGATGTAACTTAGATTGAACAAGTTTTTGCATAAGTATATTGTCACAATAACTTACACTAAAGCTTAAATAGTAATGTTAATATTAGCTTTTTCCTGATAAGAAAGCATTTATCATTTATTGACTGAGTAGTCAGGCCTACTTTTGCTTGAAATTTATCAAATCTTTCTACAGGATGTGGCAGAAATGGTAAGACATTAGCTAGATGAAGACATGATTGCCATTAAGTGTCTTACCATTGTATAAATGGTATTTCTGGGAATTATACATGGGAGGTATTTCTACCACAGCCTGTATTAAAACAATTTTTCAGGAAAATAGGTTTCTCAAGTTCACTCTTATTGCTCTTTCTAGCATTGATAGGAGCTTCCTTCCTAAGCTTTTGTTTGACATAGAGTGTTAGCATTTTGATTATTATTTTCTCATTGGGTTAAATGTACTATCCATTTTAGTTGTTGCTGCTGTTGAAAGTTCAAAGTAATGTGGTTTATGTTATTTGGTACACTTCTTTGTGTTTCTGTAGTATCAGTCCACAAGCTTTGAAGAATTATGGTCCTCTCTAAGTCCTACATGACTTCATTCACTCAAAGCTATTTTTGATCATTCATCTGAAGAAGCAGTTGTATATTTTTGAATGAATTTTACTCTAATTTTCCTCCATTTGACCTAATGCTGAACTAAGCTTGACAATAAAATACAATATTTTATCTAATCCTGACAATAAAAACCACATCATTGCTGATTATTACAGAGATTCTGGGGAATGTGCTTGAGCACTGATGTATTATTTGGATCTGTAGGACCAGCTATTTAACATAGCCATTAATGGGAAAGAGTAAGCATATGTTAGTCTTGGAAATCTATGAAGTTTGATATTTCAGGCACAATGGCTGTTATGACTTGACATGCCTATTTATAAATAGCAGTCCCTTTAATGCTTTGCAAAAATGAAGTCTGATTTTGGTCTGTCAGACTTTGAACCTATTTTTGTCTTTGCTGTTTCACTTCTGACTGCTGGATAAATACCACTTTGAACTTGGGGAGGTCATTCTGCAATGCCTGCTTCCAATCTCTCCTTGTAAGTTTTTTTTTTAAGCATATCACCCCAATCAAGTTGAGAGTGCAAGGGGCTACAGAGAGTGAGATAAGAGTAAAGAGGAGTGTTTGGTGAAAGGGTCAAAGGAAGGACAGGAATCAAGATCAAGGTGTCAGAAGATGTTGACTGACATTACATTTGAATATTTATAGCTATCAGGGAAGCAAGTAAGAAGAAGGGAATCCCACTGATGGGAAATGTGAGATAGGAAGTGTGAGATGGCTGCATTTAACTGTTTTGACAGTGAAAGGGTGGGAACAAGATGCCAATCTAGTAGCATGCTTAAACACATGTAGTTTGAGAACCAGTGAAAGTAGCTTGTCAGAGCAGTTGCCATGAAAATACTTGTAGAAAAGACAGAGGGAATCCACAGCACATCTGGGAGAAAGTGACTGTAGACAAGATACCAGATCAGGACCAATTACATTGCATATCCATCTCTGGATTTTTTCAAGGACCTGAAGGAATAACTGTTATCGATGCTGTAGGTTACCAATTTAAATGTTACTGAAATAGTCCAATGACTTAGACACTTTGACTCCACATTTCTACTTAAGGTTGACTCTTGAATTGATTGATTGATTTGTTTTTTTTATAATCTATCAACCTTTTGCAGTTTATTTAAAGTCAGAAAATATTTCTTAGATTTAATGGTAATAATGATTTACAGATAAAAGTGCTACTAATTAACACATATCTGGGGGGAGAAGAGGTGGATGCATACCTTTGTCAAGGGTATTTGTGCATAAGTAAATATAGTGAACCCAACTGGAATAGAAACACAGCTCTCTGATTTCCAATTCTGAGCTGTTTTTAATTACACCATGTGCAAATCCAAACTGACAGCATCTGGTATTTCCAAGTGGTCACCCATCTAGGTACTGATCAGTCTCAACATTGCTTAACTTTGGTCATTGTTGACTCCTGAATTCTTTCACCTGAGTAGGTATATTGACAATGAAGGTTTTAAATCAATGTTTTCCTTTACTTAAATGGATTATTAGCCTAAGTTTACAAGCCTCATCTACCCAAATTAACTGGTTTTAAAATGCCAGTAATCCACCATAAATAATATGGAAAAATCATAGTCATGGGTACTTCTCACATCTTATGTAGATTTGTCTCCATGTAGTGACTACCCTTTTTCCTTCTGATTGCATGGTATCTAATTTGTTTACATCTTTTGAAACAAAAACTTGTACACTCTTTACATTATTTGGACTATTGTCCTCATCTTTGTTGCCATAATTATCACAACGTTTCGACTGTTGTACACTCCGGCCTTCCGCAGGTGGTTGGAATGTCAAATTGAACCCTTCATTTCGTTCACTTGGGTAGACTGTTGTAGTTCCACGTGCCATGTCAAACATGGCAACAAAGTTGAGGACAATAGTCCAAATAATGTAAATAGTGTACATAATACCTCATCTCAGAAATTTGTCTCTTGAAGTCTGTTTTTGAGACTTACAGACAACTTGTACTACACAAAAGCAAAGGCAAAATACAGCAACAACAACAATAATAATGGTTCAACTATGTAAACAAATGATATGAGCACAATTCAGAAGCTGCCCAAGAATATTCTAAAAAATAAGATACTCTGGAACTTTGTGATCCAGATTTATCATGTCATCCAAGCAAGCCGACTGTACCTAATAGTTATAAACCAGAGAAAGAAAATATATCAGATGTTCCAGTAGACCAGAGGGTGAAGAAAAAATATCTGAACTTTTTCCAGGAACTGAGGATGATGTAAAATATATCAGTTTAGGTCATGCCCATAACAATTAGTACACCTGGAAGCATACCAAAAATACTGAAACAGAAAGGGAAGAATTGACTGATCAAATCACAGCAGTGCTACGATCTGTGATATAATTGAGAAATGTTATATAAGGAGATTTGCTATCATTCACCCTTCAGCAGTAACCATCAGAAACACATCTGGTGGGAATGCATCAAATAATAACAAAGAAAATATGATCTGTCAAATCATTGGAGGGTGTCAGAAAGTGAATTAGAAACCAACAAAATGAAAAAAAAACATCTAAACTTTGAGAGTGAAATGAAAAAAATTGTGGAATATGAAAAGCCATAATTATACCCATCTTTAATGGCGTGATTGGAAGAATCACAAAAAGCATTGCAAAACAAAACAAAAATGAAAAGACCTAGAAATGTGGAGAAGAACTGAAACCATTCAGATAACAGCATTAGAAAAATCTCTGAAAATGCTTCAAAGAGTGCAAGAGTATTTAATAGACTTACTGTCCATTTGGAGCTATCAAATATCAGAATCATTAGTCTTGTAACCCATTAGAATTGTAAGGGTACCACATGTATTGCAATTATAACAACAGTGGGTGTATTTCATTCAAGAGGGTCTGATGAAATGCACTCATTTTCAGACTTGTTTTTCTCCAAATTTCATTGTCACCCAAGGCAT
This sequence comes from Acanthosepion pharaonis, assembly GCA_903632075.3. NCBI lineage: Eukaryota > Metazoa > Mollusca > Cephalopoda > Sepiida > Sepiidae > Acanthosepion > Acanthosepion pharaonis. The sequence goes on along the minus strand of CAHIKZ030005456.1, from coordinate 501,357 downwards.
GCATACTTAGTCTACCCTGCTATTTAACCTATAGCTGGAGGAAGATTATATATGCATTTTCCTAGGTTATTGGTGTGAAGTGAACAAAACAGACTTTATCAGAATTTGAACTCAGCATGTCAAGTCTAATTCTTGCTCTGATAACTGATACACCATCTACACATACATCAATCTGTCAAGATGGGAGAATTGAGAGACTTCAAAATAATATTAATAATAATAATAATGATAATAACAATAATTACTTAACAATAATAAAAAGTAATAATATATTAATATTAATAATATATTAATAGCAGTAATAATAATAAAATAATAATAATACATTAACAATGATAAAATAATATATACTACTACTAATAATAATATATTAATTATTACAGTAACAATAATAAAAATAATATATTGATAATAGCAATGATATTAATAATAATAATAATAATAATAATATATTAATAATAATAATAATGTATCTCTGAAGATCTTAAATAAATTATTAAAAACAAGGATCTTGAAGTGAAAATTGAGAAAACATGAATACATCAATAATTCCAAATATGGTTTGGGCACTGGGTTTGATTGGGAAAGATTCTGATAGACACAGTCCATGCCTTTAAAGAAATACAAAAAATTGTTTTCAAAAGCACAGCCCACACCTTAAGAAAAACCTCATGTAAAATGTGTGTGCTTTTACATTGTTTTATTTTTTAAAATTTTTTTACACAAATGTTCAATGGAAAATATCATGATGCCATTTCTGACCTTACTTAAGACCTGGAAGGAAATGAGTCTGTAACAGAACTCGAAGGAAATAATAATAATAATAATAATAAATAGAATTTTTCATGGGAAGCAGATTGGGCAAATAAAAAATGAAAACATTTTTCTAATTCAAGGAACAATAAAGAAAAGTGTATTAAAACACTTTTGTGATGTTGGATGGCTTCGCTTGTCACTTTTGCTATGTCAAGTGAAAGCTTGTTATCACTTCCAAAAATGCTCATTATATTTGAGTAGTAATCACCAAATGGTATAATGATCAAAAGAGAATTGTAATCCATATAGTAGTAGAGTAAAGAGTGTGAACGTATAGTTGATAGATAAGAAGAGTGAACAGTATTACAGAGGAGGAATAGTGATCAGCTTGTCTTCAAGCTACTTTGTATTTATTCACTTCCTTTATGATCATGTGATCTACTTAATAATGGATCACCCATGTTACTGACTGGCAATCTAGTTTCAAACCACAGTGTTGGCAACAGCACTTACTCTTATACAACAAAAACTTTGAAAATTAAAACACCATGATAAAATTTCAGTAATGTAGCACTTGAATGAAATCTGCAATATAACCATTTTTAGAATAAGAATTATAAGCAATGAATTTATAGCTATTTATTAAAGTCACATGAGTTTTGCTCACTGATATGAACACAGACATATTCTGTGACAACAATTATCATTAATTGAATTTGAGTTGATGTAATTATTACCACTTTTTAAATATTGACATTATCTTTTTTTTTTAAATTTAATCTCTCAAGAAAAGTCATTATACCAAGAATTTGACTCACTAACAATCTGACATTTTTCAACTTCTTTTTTTTATTGCGAATGCTTCCTGATATCAGATTTATGTTGAGAGAATGGCAAGGTTACTCAGTATTTTACAGATCAAAATAACTTTACAGACTAATGTTTACTGGCAAATTGAATTTTGATTGATTCACATTCAGTATCACAAATATAAATTTGTCATTATTAATTTTGACATGTTTTTCTTTTGTTGTCTTATTGTTGCTTTTTATCAAAATGCTTAGCTTAATTTGTTACTTGTGTTTTTTTCTCTTTTTTATGATCATTAAGTAAACAGTGTGGATCTGAAAATAACTAATTAATCTCTGATGAGTGTTCAATTCTCATTGGGTCTCATTCTTTATTTTTTTCAATCCATTCTGTTTACTTAATATTTGCCATGTAAAAAAAATAGAAGAGCATAAAGAAAACAACTTGACTATTTAAAGCCACAAAAATATGATGGAAAATTTTAATGACAATTTAAGATGAGATGTAAATAGACAACAAAATAAGATAAAAGAGAAAAACTGGACACAACTTTATTAGAAATTCAGAGAATGGAATAATAAAATGAAATAATAATTAAGGGATCTATCTGAGTCTTCTTTTTGTATTGTAAAGTTATCAGGGAATTATTGCAAAATATTTTTATCTTGTCTCTTTACATGTAGCTTTCAATAGGTCAAATTACCTTTTTTGCTTAAATGAAATTTGAAAAAAAATACATTTTTGTCTTTTTAGTTCAGAACATGACATTTCATGAGCTCAAATAAAAATGTCAAAATAAAAAGCCTTTTTTTAACAGAATCTTAAATTACTGTACTTGATGGCATATAAAACCCTCACTTACTGTTTAGATTTAATATATGTAATATTATGGTGTTTGCCTTGGTACAAGTACAGGTAGTTTATATATGTGGGTAAACATTAGCCAACCTGATATCTTAACTTTACCTATAAGACACCTCCATTTACATTTGATATTACAATATTATGGAGTTTGTCTCTCCATGACTACTGATAATTTGTGGTGTGTGGGTAAAGATTAGTCCACCAGATATCCTCCTTTTGTATATGCCATTAACTTTTAATATTGCAGTATCATGAATTTAGCTAAGATGCAAATAAAAGTAGTCTGACATTTGGGTAACATAAGCCTACTATATACCCCTATTGTAAATAAGATACCCCCAATTACAATTAATATGGTCAATGGTACTGAGATGAATCTTAGTCTGTCAGATAATAGTCTGTTTTGCTAATAGAACAAACACTTTACATTTAATATATACAGTATTATGGTCTGGTGCCATATACCAGTTTTGGTAGCCTCTGACATTTGGGTACCTCAGTTTTCTAGAGAACTTTCTGAAGGATCTTTAAACAATTTGGGGGCTAAAAAGGGAATATATTATAAGCCATAGAGTGAGTAAAATAAGATAAAAAATATATAGCTGGTGTTTTTGTGCCTCAAAAAGAGAGATGCATTTTTATATTGAATTTTCTTTGTTTCCACAATATGAAATGATTTATAATAAATCTTTTGTCAGATGCCAAAACAGAATTATACAAAGAATTCCTTCTCATGCTTTTAGTAATGAGTTGTTTCAGATCATATGATGTCTACATAAATAATCATCATCATTATCGCTATAATAGCAGTAATGAAAAAACAAAAAAACAAACAACTTTCTCTATGTCAATGTGATGTTTGTCACACCTCTCCTACATGTCCCTAGCTAAGATATTCACTTTAATGTTGAAAATTACCTTACCATTATGGGTCAATTAATGATTTCGTTAGGCTGGAGAATCTCTATCTATGACATTTGATGACCATAAATAAGGACCAAGGTTAAAACAGACAGTCTGTAACCTGCAATTAGTCTTGGATAATTCCTGTTAGATTTCTCAGAACCAAAGAATTCTAAACTGTAAATCTTCAAATAGAAAAATAAATCGAAGAAGGAGGATAAGATACAAACACATATATTTAAAGGACTGTTGTCTTTCATGGAAAATTCTTGGAAATTATTCTATTTTATTGCATATAAGATCCTCCTCTTTTTCCTTAAAGATGGCTCACATCTATCATCTTGATTTTTGAGATGAAGTTGAGATATCATTTTTTTACTTATTTTTTTTTAATCATTTTATCCCAAGTAAGGTGGGAATCCCACTAGTAAGCAGGGGGGTTATGGAGAGTGAAAGTGAGAGAAAAGACTGGGTATGGGGAGATTGAGGAAAGGATAAAAGATGAATGGGATTCAAGAAGATAGATGTCAATTAAATTTAAATTTTTGAAGATTGTAGTTATCAGGGAAGCAAGTAAATGAAAGGGAGTTCTACAGGAGAGAACTGTGAGTAAAGATACTGTTGGAATAGAAGTGGTGGTTACATTTCACTATTTCAACAGTAAAATAGTGGGACCTAGATGACATTCTAGTAACACACTTTTGGTAAATTAATGTTTAACCAGATACCAGAGATTACCAGTTTTTGTAGCAAGCCTAATTCTTAAATGCTGCAAGTTATGTGGAGGTCTTAAATGCAATCAAATAAAGTAAGAATAAAAGGACACAGTTACTCAACCCTCTCTTGTTAATTTTTATTTTGGGGATATATCAAGTACCAGGGATTAACTCTAGCTTCTACATGAAAGAGAGGGGGAATGCCCCCCCTCCTCCCCGGGTTCAAGCACATATTTAATTAAAGTCTTACATCAGTAAAAGCCAAACACAAGAAACAGATTTTTTTTCATTTGTGGAAAATGTTAGTTTCAGTTTCTGAAAATAAAGATTGATTTGTTTTTTATGGCTTATCAACCATTTTCAGGTTATTTAAAGCCAGAAATTTTTTTTAGATTGTAATGATTTACTGATACAAGTTCTAATAATTAACCCATAGCTGGTAGGAGAAGAGATGGATTCATACCTTTTCCCAGGCATAAGTAAATATAACAAATAAAATTAGAATTGGAACTCAGCTTTCTCAGGTTTCCATTTGCACTTCCAAGCTTACATCACTTAGTATTTGCGAGTTAACCTCAATTATGAGAACCTGTGTTTCAACATGATATGGCCATTAGCCCTGAAAATAAAGAATCATTATCAGCAAGTGCTTTTCAGGATTCATACAAATTGTGACATTCCCGTATCAACTCTTATAATTATGGCTTCAGATAGACAAATAAAATGAGTCCAGTAGTGCTGAGGCAATCTGATTTTATTTTGTTTAGGTTTGTTTAATATTTCTTTTATTTCTCCTTTATTAGAAATCAAACTTCATTTTGCCAGTCTTTGATCAAAGTATTAGTCAACTGACAAGAATATATAATATTAATATGAACCATTTTCCTTGGTTTGAAGGGATATCATTATTATTATGAATAAATAAAAATAAAATATAAAATAATAATAATGAAAATTATAAATAAAATAAAACAAAAATATTTAAACCTTGTTTAAATTAAATAACAAAAATAAAAATAATAAAATTACTCCCAGCATGCAACAAAAACTGTTCCTGTCAGAAATACAGACATTCCGCCAAAAGACATTATATTCAATCTCTTCACCCAATAACTGTCAAGAAGACAACTCACATGTGTAACTTCCCTCTTGCAATATTACAGAGTAAATTTCTCCCTTTTATAGCATGTATGTTAACACAATTGTGACATAAAAATACACCAATACACACATAAAATTGTATGAAATAACATACAATATACCATGCCTGATCTGTTATTATGTATGTTTATTTTCCTGTTTTTGTCTTCATGAAAACAAATCTAATTCCTCTTACCATAGTGTGAGTGAATACCCAACAGGTTACACACAGCAGTTTTAAATTGTTTATAAGCAACTCTACTTCATTGTAAAAGGATCATGACAAAAGTAATACCTCTTTTTTTTTATACATCTGGCCTCCTATATAAGAGACAGATGATTGTCGTTTTAACAGTGGAGGTTGAACTTTCCTGTCAATTACCCATAATTTATTTTAAATTGTTGCAAATAGCAAGTGAGGAGCAATCTGGCAAAATGATATCTAGCATGAAAATGCACATGAAGCAGAAGTTTATCATTAAATTCCTCTATACAGGAAAAAATTGCACTGGATTTATTAGTATTGAATGTTTATGGAGACCAAACATTGGATGTACATATAAACAGGCAATGGTGATGTGTTTGAAAAGCCATCTACCAGGTGGCTTTGTACAGCTGTTAGTCCAGAAATGTTCATCATTGGCAAAAATAAATAGACAATGGTAGCGACTGGAAAAATAATGCTTTCTAGCTAAAAATTTGCTCTTTTATCCAAAGTGGTGTTATTGTGCTTTCTGTTTTAGTTTCCATGGAAATAAATTGGAGGCATTTAGAGTGTTTCTTTATATATCCATTTGATGATCATTTGCAGACAATTCTTAAAAATAGAATGCACCTGTAGGATTAGTTCATTTGATTGATAATCTAACACCAAGTAATAATCATAATGGTGATTTCTTGAACTTTTGATCTTGCATTCTTTTTGTGCAAATTGATATGAACAGACTGAGATTGGTAATGAGATAGGCAGATGTGGAAGAGTTTTTGTAGAGTAGAAGCTGCATTTACAAAGTACCAGTTGACTAAATAGTTTTTTTCTGAATGGCTTGCAAGATCAACTATTAAACTTGTGCACAATGATAAGCACTCAATTATGAAGGGATGCTGGAAAGTTCTTCATCTGACATTGAAATTCTTTAAAAATGTGTTTAGTCATTTTCTTAAATTTTGGGAAGTGGAAGAGATGCAGGATTTTTCAGCACCTCTTCATAAAATCTATCCACACTTATGATCTATTCCACTCTGTTCATGTCCTATTATATTCCATACTAATAGGAATATATACTTGAAAACACAGTGGATAAAATAAGTAAAGGTTTATTGTAAAAAGCAGGACAATAAGAATAAAGGTAACAGTTATGCATAAGATCATTGCTATTAAATCCAGTAGTGAGTGCTACTATTGGAAGGTCGGCAGTTCTTGCATAAGTCTGAGTCGTACTCAACAGATTCCAGCTAGACTCCGTAATCTGTTGACTTACCGATACTTATAGGTAGTTACTACCAATATTATAGTTACTCATGGGGATGACAGGTTATTCCATTACATCATATCTGATACTTGTTTGTCAAAGTGGATGAAGTCTCACACAATCTCAGTATTTCTTCTGTCACTGCTGTTTAGAATGATTGATGTGCTGTGATATGTACAAGAGACTTTTAAATGAAATTGTGCCTTCCTTTTTCTTTGATCAACATATGAAATCATGAAGTTTATTGATAAGTAACTGAAAGCAAAATTTAGCAGATGAAATTAAATACTCATTGCACTGAAAGTAACCAAACCAAAAAAATGTTCTGTGCTGGAAGATATAGCAAAAAAATGTTTGGGAAATACTGACTTAGATGTTTGGTCAAATAAATTCAGTGTAGGTCAGAATCCTGGCCAAACTGAGTGTCCCTCAATTTTAACCTCGTTAATATGACATATTCTTACAGAATATGTTTACAGTGTCAGAGGCAATCTATTCTTCTCATATCTGAATTTAATCTGGTGCTTTAAAAAGCGATCAGATTCTGAGCAGAATAAAATATACTTTTATACGCTCTTCTTTCATCTTCCACACCACTAATCTGGCCATTGCTGCTAGGAATAGAAGCATTACACTTTTCTGCTTTGAGTTTCATTGATGTAAACTCACCAGAAATATAAGTAAACTTTGGTGAAAAGTATCCAAAGCTTTCAGCAAAGTCTAAGGAAGGGGAGCTGACTGGGTGACAGAAATGAAAGCAGTGAGTCACTGTTTAATCTTCAGCTTACATCATGAAGACAGCAGAATCAGTCAAATTGGTGTAGTGCTTGTTTTAGTTGTAGTGTAATTGATGGAAAAGAAGGAAAAGACTAAATCATAACAACAGTGACCAATAAGTTTATTGTTTCTATTAAATATACTATAAATAATATGAATATTCTGCTTCTGCTGGAGTGTCATATTAACAACCACCCAACTGGTATCTATGAGTTCAAGGACAGGTAAAGGTAATATAATGAAGTTGAAATTTGAAAAAATTCTGATCTGACTGCCTGGAATTAATGGCCTTGATTATCTTAACTGTAGAAGTTGGTTATTTCAATTGTTAGAGGAAAGTAATTACCATTGAGCTTGAGTCCTATTTTATATCCTTTGGTAGGAATTTAGAGCCAGCTTGGTGCAGTACATTTGATTGGTTAGAAAATAAATTTTTACTGTATAAAGTTTTGATTGGCCTGAGTAATGACATATTTGAATTAACTTTTTTTTTTTATATAAGAAGTAAGTAAATATTTTTCCAGAACTGTAAAGTTATCTCATCACAAACTGATAGAGTATTTCACTACAAAACTGCTTCATAATAATTCCTCATTAACTTGGCTTGTTAGTAAAACCTGACATGTAAAAAGTTCTGTACTCAAGGCTGACTAAAAAAATAATGTTTCTTCAATAGGTTTGGTCTTAGTTAATTAGATATGATCATCTCACTATCCCTTAAGATAATGATTTAATAGACAGCAAAGAGGTTTTGTTTTTTTTTTTTTGTTCACCATTTACAAGACCCAAGAACCACTTGAGGTAGAGGGTTATGTTTGGGGGCTATTTGTGTGTATATCTGATCTACATCAAATGAATAATGTTGATGTTGTTTTCTGGAAAAGCTTATTCATTTAAACCAGTGTTTCTCAATCTTTTTAAGCAATGGCACACCTAGTAAATGAAAATATCACAGCACACTTAGCAAAATTTTTAAAGTGTGTACATTTAAATGTTATGAAATAAAACCATAGATTTAAAAAAAAAATACACACACAAATATGAACTTAGTTTGTTTCTATTCAACTATTTGTGCATCTTATTTAGTGTGAAACTTATGCCTGGTGTTTTTTTGTAATTTTTTTTTCAATACCTCTTGGCATGGTGGTTGATAATAATTGCTCTAAACTGAAGATATTTGACTTTCTTACAAAATGCTGAAACTGTTACTTCCATCATATGATAGTATTGAGAAATGCCACTATTATTAAGTAAGGTTTGAATTCAGGAAGTAAGATATCCAGAAAACTTTTAAAGTTAACATGGCTATAAGGCTTAGAAAACTTTCAATGAAATTAAACAACAATTGCTTGAAAACTCAAAGCAAAGGTAGGTAATAAAACAATAGAATAAATGACAAGGCTCTCAGAATATGAATTACACCACTATTATATTTGATAGCTTATAAAAATTCCCCTTTTTGTGAAATATCTCAGAAAATATGAGGATTGGCCTGAAAAGTTCATAGGCTGACTCGGAAGGAGTGATGCTAAAGCTGTGAAATCTTGCCTACATTATCTTCAACTCTTCTTATTAATAAATGCATTGTTTTTTGAGGGGGGGGGGATAAACTAACATCTGACAGTTCAATGAAGACTTTGAAAGTAACTAGCAATTTCTCCTGAAAATGTATCAAATTTAGCATAATAGTGTTACCAAGTACCTGCAGAAAAAGGGTTTAGCCCCCAATGACATTCATGCTGACATGGTTGCTACATTGGGGGATGAGGCTCCAGCTTTATCAACATTACAAAAGTGGGCAGCTGAAGTTAGGAGGGAAAAGGAGAGTCTGGGAGATGACATAAGGTCTGGACATCCTGCAACTGCCACCATCAAGGAAAACAGTGATTGTGTTTACTACATAATGACTATGAATCAATATCAATCAACCAATGCTTTTATCCACTGGATCAAGGACATATGACCTAGTGGATAAAAGTATTGACTGATTGATCCAAAAGTTGTGAGTTCAATCCTGAGCCACAACAGAGGTAGCAAAATCTATCTATCTATATATATATATATTATGGCTTTAAATTCCTTGGGGAACATAGGTCTGCAAGGTATTGTTACGGTTTCTGTAAGAAGCCAGTTTTTAAGTGAGTAGGTTGTTAGCTTACTGCACAACCCCCAATCTGGAGGTCGGTTTTGAATTCAGTGTTATCCTTCTCTTAGACCAGTTTCCACACAAAGTTATAGAACCCAGTCTGTCTTGCTATTTACCCATAGCTGGGGGGAGGAGAAAAAGAGGATTCATAACTTTACCAAGGGTATTAGCATGTAAGTGAATGTAATGGATTCGACTGAAATTTGAACTCAGCTCTCCGATTTCTCAATCCGAGCCACTATCCATTAATGCACCATACATCCGCTACTTTACTATAAAATCTACCTTCAAAAGATTTGTATTTCTTCATTAAATAAAAGGTTAACTTTTAAACTATTAGATGTGTGCCAAATTTTCCAGTAAAACCAAAAATCAGTTTTTAACTGTGTATTCAGTTACTGATTTCAAAAAGACCAATAAGAATTTCTGTTCATATCTAATGTTAATTCTCCAGTCCTGGATGAAATATCTTTTTCTGGTAAATGTCTGTTCCAGACTTATTAATCTACTATACTTTGTGAAAGCAGTTGACATTAATCTGAGCAAATAGTTTCAAGTCTGCCTTGGAAATATTGCATTAAAATAGGGATATTTGGAATCAACCAAAAACTGAAAAATCTAGGTTAAATAATAAACAAGATTTAGATTTAGTTTATCAAGTTCTGTGTTGTCTATAGTTTACTAGAGTGTTTTCCCATCATATGAGAGTGTTTTAATATTTGAATGCGATAGATCTGATCATATCCTCTGAAACAATTATGACCATGTCCAATTGGGTCAGCAATCTGTGTGGACATGGATACAAAGGAAAAAAAAAACTTAATTATTTGATCTAATATTGTCTTTGAAGTTCTGGTCACACTTGCATTAATTCTCATAAATATTGAGAGATGTTTGGCTGATGCAGAAACAAAACTTGAAAAGGTTGAATGAACCACAAAACTGGCAATGTCCATTTATCCATGACTGTGTTGCTGATGTTCCCTTTCTTGCTTTTTCATTTTAATTCCAACAGTAGTCCACATTTTGTCAACTTCTCTTTCATGTTTCCTTCATTACTAAGCAGCACATAGCAGTTTATAAATTCAAAATATTGATTCATGTCATGCAAGCATCTTCCCAGCAGGAACAACAGGGGGAAACTTCCTTGTTTAACCAAAGTCTACTAGCAAAGAGAGGAATATGTATGCATTGCAATTAGGCCCCTAACTAGATGTTAACAATTTTCCTGGTTTGACATGAAATAAATAAAATGTATTCAATCAAAAGATTGACTATACCTCCTTTGGAGGCAAAATTAAGGATGGATAGGATATAGAAACTCACACTTCACTTACCCATCACACCACAAACTAATATATATATATATATATATATATATATATATATATATAAATTGAGAGAGAGAGATATGTTTAATTCTATGGGAGATGAAGATTTGTTGTATGAATTTCATCAAAGTAGTGTATGCCAAGTCTGGTAATAAAACAATAATTGTGTTGTGTATCCAAGCGCATTGACTGTGTGTAAATGTTAGTGATGGTTCAATAAGTTTAAAAAGACTTACTGAACTAAATGATAAATTTTATTCTGGATGACCAACCACTTTGGATAATAATCTTTTGAAGGCATCTGTTGATTATCTCTAATTACTCATAATGCTAATTATGTCATTAATTAAATTAGGATCCTTTTTTTATCCAGTTTTTTTTTTTGAAAAATATATAATGACTCTTTGTACAACTAAATATTTGCTAAAACCTCTCTACTTCAGCAGAAATATTAGTTCAAAGTTAGGGTTGATATTTTAAGTTATTTTCTCAGCATTGTTGTAAAATCCCAGTTGAGCCTTTCTAAGAATACTGGTTTGAAAAACCAATTCTTCTATGTTAAAATAGATGTAATCTGTCACAAATGAATAACAGAAATCAATCTTTTGAATCTAGGAACTTTGTTAACCAACTTATTTTGACGTTCTATCAAAATATAACTCATCAGCTTCTTCCAATTTATTTCCTTGCCTTAATCACCATTCATAAATTGTTTTCATTCTCTACCCTGATTCACTGTCAGAAAAAGAAAACCCAGGACAAAGAAAATTAGCTACTCTAGAGATAAATAAAGTTCTTCGAACTTGTCAACTATTCCCAAGTATCCTTACTGGAAATATAATTCCTTATCCATATTTCTCATTTGCCGCTACCTTGTTCATGTTGTTTATAATTTTGTGTTGTGGGCACAACACTTGGATTTTATTTTTCCACCAAAAATCTGGGTAGACTGACCCCACATTTGCCAGTGCCATGCTGTGTCTCCTTTTACTGTGTGTTGTACTTTTTATCTCATAAGGTTTATTTACATTAGTTACTTTTGAACTCATGGTCTTTGCTGTTATTACATCATTTCAGCTGCTGTGTCCTCTGACCTTCTAGATGTGTCTGTTGCAGATAACGTTGAGGAAATTTCAAACCTATTGGACAGTAGCAGAGAGGATTAATGCATTAGTTTGAGCATTTTGCTCACATAGTAATTTTGAGTTCAGTCCTGGACTGAGTAGTACAGATTCAGACTCAGTGAATATAAAGCTCAGCAATAATTGAGTAGTAGTAAATAAGAGCAAAACGAGATATATCCCTGGAATGAGAACAGTTTATCCATGTAGATTAAAGGATTTGATTCAAAATTCCATGAAGTTTTACACACAGAGCACAATAGTTGAAATATTAAGATAAATGATGATACGAGAAATTTCCCAGAAATTTTTACATAACTTGTTAGTTGAATGGAAGGAAAAAACTTTGATAGGCAGGTACAAGAAGAGGAGGACAACAACACTCAGAAAACAGTCTGCCTGCCTTATGTGAAGGGGGTTATCAGAGAAAATACAAAGGATCTGCCGTCCATATAACATCAGGACAACCTTCAAAAGCTTGACGACACTTCACAGATATTTCTCCCGAGTAAGACCCCCCCATAGAGGAGAACATGACTAAAGACTGTGTGTACGCTATCCTGTGCAGCTGTGGAAAGAAATATAAAGGGGAGACAGGCTGCCCCCTTAAGTTAAAGCTGCAAGAACACCAGAAAGCTGTAACACGAGGGGAAGTGGAAAAATCAGGCATGGCTGACCACATATGGAGAGAAAAGGGAGATCACTGCCCTCTGTGGGATCAAGTTGAGATCATACACAAGGAACACCATTGGAAAATTCATAAACTTAAGAAATCAGCACATATGCTAGGCCACAAAAATCTCCTGAGATGACCAAGCATAGGAATGAATACAATATAGGAACCAGTAATAAGGAGTGCCAGAGAAAAGCAATAATAACAACAAAAGTTGCAATATGAGCTCTGGTAAAAACATGTATGGTAACAGCAAAAAATTACAATATGAGCACTGATAAAAAATAGTTGCTGAGACATTAGATTATAATACCCAGAAATTCTTACCCAGATTTCCTCAAGGACACATGTGGATAAAGGCATTGATTAGATCCAGTGACAGGACCCAAATAGTGTGAGTTCAATACCTGGTTAAGGCAGTGGAGAACTTGGAGAGGGGAATTAACAGGAGATAACTGATATCCATTAAAAATGACACGGGGAACTAGAACAGACCTACCCCAGTGATTAAAAATAAAGGGTTCAGTTTGACATTCCAGCCATCTGAAGAAGGCCAGAGTGTACAACAGCCAAAACATTGTGATAAATATGGTGACAAATAATGTAAATAGTGTACATAATACCTCATCTCAGAAATATAGACAGATATGGAAGAATTTCTGTTATTAGGTGTTGACAACATGGTCAGGTATTGTCATTGATTTTTTTTTGTTTTCATAACTGATTTAAAAGTTTCATTCAAAAAAAATTATAATTAAAATTTTTTAAATTTTTACACACTTTCAACAAAAGTAAGTTAGTGTGATTTCAAGAACACTTTTGAATGTGTCCAAAAATAAACTGTTGAAAGACAACTGTTAGCTAAGAGAGGAAAGGAAAAATATCTTTTGTATCAATGCTTTTTGTACAAATGAACAACACACAAGATTTGTGGATATTTTAATCCCTTACCAGATCAAATTTTACTATCCAGTGTTTCATATTGGTGTTCATTTTTTTGTCTTATATTTTAAGAATATGAAATTTAAGAACCAGAAAAATATTACTTTTTCTTTTACTCCTTTTTACACTGGAAATATAAGCACATACAGTTTACAAAAAATATGCAGGAGATACATAATATTTTGCAAGAATGCATCCTGAAAGCACAAATAATATTGTATAAAAACATATATATATATATATATATATATATATATATATGTATTGATGATACTTGAAAGAAACTTTGACAATTCTTCCCACAAGACACAAATTTGTAGCCACATTGATAATCTCTTCTTGTCATTACTCCTAACTCTGTCCTGATAAGAATATTACAATTGTAACTTTAGTTGTTGCCACTGGGAAATTGGTATGGCTCAGTATGAGAAGTTCAGAATAGATTCACTCTCACTCTAAAATTTAACAGGATATCCAAATATTTTTGGTTCAGTCCTAAAAAGAAAAATCTTTGGACAAATTTTTTAAAAAAGTGAAATAACTGAAAGCCATTCGTCTGATGTGAAAACTCAGTGTATATAAAATACAATAATTAAAATTTAACAAGAGATTTCTCATAATTTTTTGCTTGTTGCCAACCAGAGACTTTTACCTAAAAATTTTTTTTTTGTTTTCAAACATCTCCAACATTCGAAGGTAGATATTGAATGAAGTGCAATTGACAAAGTAAAGCAGATCTCACTCAAATGAAACTTTTGTTTATTCATGTAACAAATGTAAATTACTTGAAATTAAAACCAGCAAATTTTACATGACCTAGTATTCCAGACTATTTATACATCCATTGTTGGATATAATTTTTATTGAAAATCCAATGTTTTTTTATGCTCACAATTAAAAGTTTAAAATAAAATTGTATCGAATCATGTACCATATTATTTGCCATATAACATACACTAATAATATATATATATATATATATATATATATATATATATATATATATATATATATATATATATATATAGTACAGGTAATGGATCCATTGGTATATAATCTGGGTGATTCTAATAATATTGATTATTAATACTGATCCACAGAGAGCTTAATGTTTTTATTTTAACAGAGCATATGTATGTATTTTTTACAGCAAAAAAACAAAAATTACTTCAACATATGGATAGTCTATTTCAACAGTTCTTCATGCAGCTATCATCAGCTGTGTGAAGAATGTTTTGAAATCACTCTGGGGCCTTTATAAGAAACACCACATAGTAGGAACTGATATTAAACTACAAACAAAAATCCTGGCCATAAATAAACTCTAAATAAACTCCAAACCCATACCATTCCCCCACCCGGTATAAGATACCTTACAGCACCACCAATTGCTAACACAAACCCACTCTCATTAGCAAGGCACCTACTAGAGGAGGACTAACTTTGAAAATAAATTTAGAACAATGCTCTGAGACAAGCACTTAGAGGCTGATGATAGCCATGTAAAGAATGGTTTGAAATAGATTATCTCTATGTTGAGGCAATTTTTGTTTTTTTGTAAATGTATATATATATATATATATATATATATATATATATATAGTGTGTGTGTTTCATTAAGATGAATTATATATAAGAGTGTTTCATTAAGATGGATCAAAGTCAGCAGTATATAAATCAATGTTATTGGTGAAAATTTATTTATTTGTCTATTGGATCATGTTATTTAAATCATGGCAATTATGTGTGAAAAATAATATCGCCCAAATGTCTGCCAAATCTGAAAGAAAAAGAAAAAATCATTAGACACTTAAACTTAATTCACATTTAAAGGTCCAAGTTATTGGAGCACACTTTATATGCAAGCAAGGCCAACATGTTATTCAAAAATTTGTGAAATTAATGCATGAAAAATATCAAAGAAACTAAAATCTACACTTGTATGTTCTTCCCTTTTCTGTTTTATTTTATTTTCCTATCAATATACAATAATAAAACTAAAACTGAAATTATAACATTTAATTGTCTTTTTGTATTTCAACTTTATTCTAATTTGTAATTACAATTTCATCATTTATAATCATAAATATTTTATTCTAGGGTTATCAGGAACTAGTATACCAAACAGGAGTTTGTTATTCCACTCTACCCAAACCCAGCCATTTTGGTATAAAACGGCATGCCTTTAAAATCAATCTGTGCCTTATATAGCAGGAAAATATAATATGTATAATTTAATAATCTTAATTTAAAGAATGTTATATTTACACATCAAGCTAACAAGTATTCAATTCTCACTGTAAGTATTTCACTAAAATGATGTTTTAAATCTGGAATTCATATGATAGATTTAAATTGATGTTTAACATTAAAATAATTTGTTATTGTATATTGATAGGAAAAGAAAATAAGACAGAAAAAGGAAGATTAATGAATCCAGAATATATAAAAAAAAACAGGCTTGTTTTTATAACTTATCCACTCTTTAGTTGTTGAATTCAACTCAAAAAATGTGGAAGAAAGGAAAGGTTTAGAAAAAGTATTCCCAGTGTATGAAATGACAAAAACATTGCAATAAACAGTTAAAAAGGAAACTAAACTAGTTGAAATTAATAATGAAAATATGTGAAATTAGTAAAATAATTAATTTCATTTTCAGAAAATAATGAAAGAATACTACTATTACATAATCAATAAAATAACAGGTTATAAAGTTGGGAAAAAGAAAGAGTGAGCAGAAAACTCAAGATGGAAAAAGCTGCCTTCTCTAGATCAACATGACTTCAATTATTCACATATGAAGAACAGAATCCATACAATGTAGATTTTACTTTCTTTGATATATTTCATGCATTAATTTCACAAATTTTTGAATAACATGTTATTTGTTTGCTTGCACATATATACATATATATACTATTTTATATGCATTTTAAAAGAAAGGTATTTTATTTAATGGTTTACAGTGAGTGGTCTATAGATAGACTCAAAACACTCAAAGCCATTATGATAGAAAAGAAGAAACAGACATTAAATAAAATCTGTTACTCCACAGCTGATGATATTTTAAAATGGGTATAAAATATTTAATAATATATTCATCTACTGGTGCTGTCAAAACTCTTTGAAAACATTGTACACAGGATGTCACACACACACAGATATATATATTATATATATATATAATCTTGGATTTCCTTTTGAGTTACATTTGGATTCACTTGGACTTTCTTAGCATCTTTTGTAGTGAAGAAATTTTTCAGTGAGCAAGGTTTTGTGGTGCCAAACTTTATCCATTTTGCTAATATCTATTGTGAAGAAATTTTCTAGGGAGCAGCAGTTCAAGGAAGGCTTTTGGTGGTATCAAATGTGATCCACTTTCTTAGCACCTTTTGTTGTGTAGATATTTTCCATGAAGCAAGGGTTTCTTGTGGTGTCAAACTTCATCCATTTCAAAATAATCAATTGTAATTGTATTGACAACAACAAGTCTATTTACATAAATGGTTGGCTACTGCTCATTTTTAAACACACCTGACCATCACTGAGCAGAGCCTGAACTATCATGATAAATGGTGTTCTCTCAAGAAGATTCCCTGCCTTGAGTGCTTCTTGGGGCTCAAGTTCATCCCAGAAATCGAGTGGAACTAATAAATATAAATGATCACTAAAGATGACAGAAAAATAATTGGTTCTTTGTATCACTCGCGTGAGCACATGACTCTGTCTGATTTTACAAGAGCCAGATCTGACTAAAAATAGAGTACTGCTGCCAGATCTGGGCTGGAGCTGCACAGTCCACACTTTTCAGCCTTGATAGAGTTCCAAAATGTTATGACTTTGTAGGGGAGATAAATTATTTTTCCCTTTAAAACTACTATCTTACAGATGAAGTGTCACAAGCCACTTGCTACTCTCTCATTATTTCCAAGGCAAATATTCTGACATGTTACAATCCTTAGTTCCACTAACCGACATTCACAGACCTCCCATGCCATGTATGCTGAAATGAATCATCCCATTCTCTTCATAAACTATTCGTAAGATGGAATTGCCATTCAGATGTCTTTTTCTCAAAAACTTTTGCTTCATAAAACAGGCTACCAAGAGGATACTTCTCTGATCACTACAATCTTCACCTCCTTATCTTAATTGATATATTTCCATCTCTTCCTCTTATGCACAGTTAGTAACCCTCTACTTTGAATGGCTCATGGGCCTTGTATTGGGTTGACAATTAGTAAAAAAGAAAACCTGTCTGTCAGGGTGGCTAGCTAAACAAGCCAATACAGATGCCTGCTCAACCCACAGAATCCACTTATGGTTTATACTACAACTATGATGAGCAAACATAGTTACTGTGATATAATCTAGTGCATAATCTAGTATGATCAGTTTTTGAATAAGGTCAAATATGTTCAAACCTTCCATCATCATGATTTGTGACTTTGTGTTAGGTCAATACTCAACATCTTCTGAATAAGTCTGTATACACAATTTCATTCACAAGGCTTGTGTCAACTTGTATGGCTTTCATGCACTTATCAAAGGGGTGCCAAACACTAGGATCACCTCCACAGGCTGATAGCATCAAATAGACACCTCCCTGAAAAATCAACCATCAAGAAATTTGAACCTGGCCTGCATGGTCAGAGAGCAAATGTTATAACCACATGGCCATGTGGTGCGCACACACACATACCCATGCATATATATATATATATATATATATATATATATATATATATATATATATATATATGAGGGGTACCAGGAACTTCTTCTCGCCACTTGTCAAACAGAGAAAAATGGCATGATTTGGACACGCATGATAGCCTGTGTATGACCATCATGCAAGGTACCGTTGAAGGTAGATGTAGGAGATGACGCCAATGTAAAAACTGATTGTCCAATGTCAAACAATGGACAGGTATGACTATATCAGAATTGCTGATGGCTGCCATTGACAGACCATTGTGGAGGAGATTTAGTGTAGCATTTGCATCCCTCCCCTATGATTACAAAAGTTGAGGGGATGATGATGATTTATTTATATATATATATATATATATATATATATAAAAATCTGAAAAATTTAACCATCTGACCAAACATCAGTATTATGTAGAGTAATTCCTTTTTGTTTGGTCCTTTTTTGTGTGTGTGTGTATATGAGGCAATTGAATGACAAAGTGGAAAATTTCTGTATGACACATTGT
Source organism: Acanthosepion pharaonis (assembly GCA_903632075.3). Classification (NCBI taxonomy): domain Eukaryota; kingdom Metazoa; phylum Mollusca; class Cephalopoda; order Sepiida; family Sepiidae; genus Acanthosepion; species Acanthosepion pharaonis. Next base: position 482,487 of record CAHIKZ030005456.1, on the reverse strand, counting down.
GGGATAGTTAAAAACAGCATTAATATAAACAGAAACAAAAATGTAATGGCAATGAATGAGATCATGTGTCTAGACATGCCAGGCACAAACAAAACAAAACAAAATTTGAATTCATAAAAATTTTCCCTCAAAAATTCAGCATTCCGACATCTTCAATATTCCTCCCTCAGTGCATAATTATAATCAATATTTACGTTTAAGTCTCCTTCTACCCTTTGACATATACAGGGTGCGATGTAAGTCTCCTTTCTACCCTTTGACATATACAGGATTGTCATGTAAATTATGCAAAAATGAAAATAACACCGACATCTTATTTTAACAGATATATTTACCAAAATTACACAAAAATATCAGAAATATTAAAGAGTAAATTTATTCAATTGCCATTGGCTTCAACCATGACCTCCAGATGACTTCAAAATCTCCTGCAACCTTGTTTAAGTTGGTGAATACTGCCATAATCCTTGACTTTAGTTCATCTTTGGTGTTACATGGAGTTTTGTTGGTCTCACACACAATAATCAAGGGTGTTGTAGTCTGGAGTTAGGTGGCCAAATGTAACAGGTGATGTGGTTGAAGAAATTATCTGACAGCCATGACTGGATTCTCCTGTTTGTGCAACATGGTGCAGAGTCCTGTTGCAAGACCTAGGGTATTCCAGCAGCTACCCTCTTGACCAGAACAACACTACCTTCTCAAGGCATTTGATGTAGGCATCCATGTTGAGTCTGAGGCCCTGTGGGAAGATGAATGGGGGCATAACATTGCCATCACTAGTGATCATTCCAAACACAATCATAATCAACATTAGACTCATCCAACTCTTTCTGAATCCTGTGCACTGTCCTCAGTTTGACACCCAAACACTCTGAAATGTTTGTATTGGAGTCTTGTTTGTATTGAATGACAAGCAGTACAGCATGCCGTTTATAAATTTTTGGTGGAGTGAATTGCATCATTTTCTTTTTCTCACAGATGGTGCCCAACTGACCCAACTATACTGTGCAGTCAATAAAATCAAAAACAAGCAAAATGCATGTGCAAAATTAAAAATATAAATGGCGACTATTTACCCATCATGCTCTGTATATAATTCTATCGATAAGAACAGTACTTTAGCCTGATGAAGTCCTTTCAGAGGAAGAAATACATTACACAGTATTTTCCCACTTTCTCGTTCAGTTGCCTAACATTGTTCTGATATATAGAAATGTATATATCATGTTCTCTCCTATATATATATATATATATATATATATATATATATGAAAGGGAGGTAGTTAGATCATAGTATATATAAAGCTCTCCTGACTGATTAGTAGAAGCATACATAGTTTTTTTTTGTCTGCATCTACTGTTCTGTGATATTGACCAGGTGAAGATTTAAATGTCCAATCACACAGACATTGGTTTGAAGTATCAACCAGTCCAGAATAAATATCCATTGATTTCGTCATGAGATTTGCACAAGTGGTAGTAAATCTGTCTCAACCATTCTGCATGTGAACCTCCAGACACCTTTGGAGGTATAAATCATTATCATTGAGAACCAGATATTCCATAATAATAATGGATTGACTCTACTCAACTCTACCCCTGGGCCATGCCATCATTGGGACAGAAATCTTATCTATTGATGTGCATAGAGTTTTGGTGAATTTCCTGGGCATTGCTTTAAGTACTTAACACCATGCAATTTGTACCGTGCAACTAGTGTCCTGAGGCAGATCAGACCTGCTGAGCTGTGTCCTACTCATGATTGGCTACTTGACTTGATTTTCACACATACTGGCTGAACCCTGTGGCTATAGATGTTTGGTAAGATAAAAGCTTATCTTGTTAAAACTGTAGATCACTGCATGCATTGAGCTGAAGAATACAGTTAAAATCACCAAATCAGAAGTAACTTTAGATCCTAGAATATTCTAGATTTGAATATTAATTTAAAACCCAGGTGTCCTTCATTCAATATTATAATGCTGAGGTGCATTTGAAGACTTTCAGATGGAATAAAAAGACAAGTTCCACCTATAACCCAAACCAATTCTTACTGTATTTTTTTTTTAATGCTATGTCCCTATGTGATCATGGTTTGTCACAGGTTCCTTTTTGTTATTATTAATTACCATTTCTTCAGAAAGATAGCAGAGTGGTTTCCTGTTGGCTTCTCTATGGTTTTGAATTCATAGTTTTTTTTTCCTGACTGGCTGCCACTCAAGACTAGAGAGCACAGTCTACTCTGCTCTTTCTACCCAAGTATGAAAGTGAATGCAATAGACTTTGAACTCAGTTTGCCAGTTCTCCTGTCAGCACAATTAACAGTTAAAAGACCCTTCTTTTATGTGTCATATCCCTTCAGGACGTAGGCGATCATGGTTCTCCACTTCCTCCTATCCCTTATAGTTCTCAATAAGTTTTGTCTTTTGTTTTGTCTCCCATACCCTGTTTTGCCATCCACTTGCTTAAGCCCACTGTAGGAGGTTTTCTGATTTCTCTGTCTGCTATCAGCACTGTATCATCCTCGTATCTTATGTTGTTAAGATTGTGGCCGCCAATGATGAAATCTGGTAGCATTTCCAGTTATCTCATGATTGCCTCGCTGTATAAGGTGAATAAGTCTGATGAGAAATCACATCTTTGCCTTACGCCCCTTTCTATTTTTGTATATCTGCCAAATTTATTTTCTCTCTGTCTGCAGGATGTTTGCTGCCATTATAGGTTCTTGATTATTCTAATAAAGATGCCAAGCAGTTCCAACAGATTTTTGTGGTTTACTTTGTCAAATACTTTTGCATAGTCTATAAAACATAGGCACATGACCTTCTGCATTTATATTGCTCTTTCTGATAACATTCTGAGCATGAATATTCCATTCCTTGTTCTGGTGTCTTTAATGAACCTGCACTGTTCTTGTCCTATCTCTGGCTTGATTCTACTGCAGCTCTACTCATCAGAATACAGATGATGTGTTTTTTATGTGGCTCATGAGGCTGATTGTTCAGTGGAGTTCACATTTACTAGTGCCTGGTTTCTTACGCAGTGCTATGAAAATAAGTCTGCTGAGATCTTCTGGTATATCCCAACTGTTGTAGATTTCATCTATTATTTCTGTAATCTTGTCTATGCCCAAATCATCTAAGGCTGTCAATATTTCTGTTACAATTCTGTCTGGCCCTGCTGCCTTGTTTCTGCTCAATTCAGAAGGTGCAACTTCTACTTTGGATTTTAGAATGTCGGTAGTTCTGTGTATTGCCAGATGTTCTCTTTTGTCATGGATGAGTTCTCCAATATTTTTGTTTCAGTGCTGAAGAATTTTTCCCTTCTCTAATATGAGCATTCCATTCTTGGATTTTACGCAGCCTGTTGACAAGCATGTCGTCTGTTCTGTTAGTTCCCTTATTTGTTTATGTGTATCTCCTTTGTTGGTGGTACTCAAACTCTCTATTACTGCGCATTTTTTGTTTAGCCACTCTTCTTTAGACTGCCTGCATTTGGTCCTTATTTACTGTGTAATTTTCTGTATTCCATTTGTAGTAAACCATTGCATTCCTGAATCTTTTGTCCATAGTTATGTAGTCAATTTGGTTTTTAGTTTCCCCTTCTGGGATCCTCCATGTCCATAATCATCTCAGACGTTCTTGAAACCATGTCTTGGCTATTACATGGTCATTGGCCATGCATTATTGCATCCATTTATCTCCACATTCATTGTGGGTTCCTAGTCCAAATTTTCCAGCTTTATCCTCTACCCTCTCTCTGTCTACTTTGGCGTTCAGGTCTCCTATGATAATTATGACTTTTTGCATTGATGGAGTAGAAAGATTCAATTGCTGCTTCTTTACATTGTCCTGAAAAGCTTTCCTTACAGCTTGACTACCAGAATTCATTTGGATAATTGGTAGTATCCCTGTGAGGAATGAGAGGACTTAACTCCTGCAAAGCGAATTTGCTTGCATTTATAAATCTGGAAGTCTCAGGCAAATGAGAAGTAGTCTTGTATGCAAATTTTAGTTGCCCCCCAACGTGGGCATAAATATCGAGTCTGTGAGGAAGAAAGCAGAGAACACATTGTTGGCATGATGGTGTACATGCGTACTAATGAGACTGAGAGAATAACAGGTCACTAGAGACAGCTCACTTGAAGGACTGGATGAAAGCAAGCATTTTAATCCATTTTAGTCATCACAAACGACAGGCGAACTGAATTACCCACAAGCTATTTTGGCAGTACTTTTAGAATTATGGACCGGTTTGATTTTGAAATTAATATCAGAATTTGATGGCTCCTCCACTTGTCCATCTATTGTTGGAGTGATTTCAATCCTAACAGATGGAGGTGATTGTGCCGAGGTGGATGCACTTGTGGTTGGTGACAAGCCTTTGTGGTATGATTTACTGATCGGAATCGATGCCATATGTAAACTAGGCAGTGTTATGGTCATGCGTGCCAGGGAAGTGCAGCTCAGGAGAAATTGTGACTCATGTTCCACCACTACAATTGCGGAATGGGATTTCTGCATTGCATATGACCAAGGAACAAAGACTTGGACAGCGGAATGGAAGTGGACAAGAAATAAAGCACCAGATCAATTACGCAACACCGTTGTGGAATATACAGTGGAAATAAGAACAGAGCTGCCTATGAGAGCAAACTGGAGATGTGGATTGCAAATGGCTGGCTGATACCATATCCACAAGACCGATTGGAGCCCCCAAGAGGATTAATCCCCTTAATGGCCGTTGCACAAGCCACCAAGGCTAAGTTATGTTCAGTGATTGACTATATGGAGATAAATCAATACATAGATGCCTTTACAGTGGATGCAGATGTGTGTGCTGAATGAATGAGGGAATGGTGGCAGCAAGGTGATAAGGTGGCACTGCTTGATCTGTGAAAAGCATATCTTCAAATACGAATCCATGAGATATTATGGCCTTTTCAAACAGTTATTGTCAAAGGAAAGAGGTACTGCTTGACACGTCTGGGGTTTGGTCTTAATGTGGCTCCAGTAATTATGAAATCAATCATTAAGACAGTGCTAGATCAGGATGAGCTGATGAAAAGAGCTGGGTCGACATATGCTGATGACATATATGTAAATGAGGACATACTTTTGGCAAATGAAGTCAGGCACAGATTACAATCTTTCGGCTTGTCTAGTAAAGACCCTATTCAATTAAAGGATATGGATGATGTGCTTGGGCTTAAAGTCTGCGGGGAGAACAACACATTGTGGTGGAAGTGAGGGAGCTTTGTTCCGGAATTCCCTGCTACACTAACATGAAGCTCAGTATTTTCCATATGTGAGAAGTTAGTGGGGCACTTTCCCATATGCGGGTGGTTCCATGCAGCCACATGAATGATAAAAAGACGAGCAAGCATGATAACAACTGGGTGGCATGACACTATAAAAGACGCCCCTCTTACCCAGATGATTGTTGAGATGCTGACTAGAGTGCACCAAGATGACCCCATTCGGGGAAATTGATGCATGACTGGAGAAGAAGTCAACTCATGGGTTGATGCAAGCTCCCTGGCAATAGGTGTGGTGCTGGAAAATCGGGGAGTTATACTAGAAGATGCGTGTTGGCTTTGACCAAGAAATGACACACAACATTTAAACCTGGCTGAATTGGATGCCACAGTGAAAGGTATAAATCTGGCATTACAGTGGCGGGCCAAGATGATACACCTATACATGGATGTGGTATGCGTGTACCAATGGCTGCAGAATATTCTGACAGGCAAGAATCAAGTGAGGATGAAAGCTGTGAGCGAGATGCTAGTGCGCAGGAGACTGGCTAACCTACAGCAGCTAATCAAAGAATACGGTTTGGTAGTTGACGTCACACTGACTATGTCACAGAGGAACCTGGCTGATAAGTTGACTAGAGTACCAAAAAGATGGCTTGACATGTTGAAACAGGGATCAGAGCCACTGATGTGCATGGCTGTTACAAGCCAGCTGACCATCTTAGCGTTTGAATTACTTCATCCAAAAGTATGTCCTACGCTGACAAAAGCAATGGTTAGGTCAGCCAGCCATACAAGGTTGCAAGTAATGCTGTGCAGTGGACCCTGCCCCAGTGGAACAAGGGCAATCTCGGGGTAGACAAAAACTGGTGGCAACTAGGCATGGACCTGACACATCACAATGGCAATCATTTTCTAACTTTGACGGATTGCGGCCTGATGTGTTTCACTGTATGGCACCCACTATTACCAATTATACAACAATTACGAGCTATCTTCTATGAATGTGGTCCCCCCATTGAAATATTGACAGACAACACCCCAACTTTCAGTAGCCGAGATTTTCAGGACGGACTTTGCAGTCAAATGGAGTAAGGTACAGAGGTGCATACACTCCAGAGGGTAATGGGATAGCATAGCAGTGTCACTGCACCATTAAAAGGATAGCAGCCAGGACACAGTGCTCCATTCAGGAAGCTCTATATTGGTACAACGTCAAGCCCAAAGATGATATAACACCAGCAACTGCATCAGCCAACAGAATATATACATACAGACAGCGGATAAAGATCAAGTAATGCCAAACATTCCAAAAAATACCAAAGAACCATATAAAATTGATGATCTCGTATAGGTCAATCCCCCAAATGGACATTGTACCACTAGATTTAGTAGAGGACAAGTTGATGGAGTTATTCTTATCACAGTGAAGATACGTCATCTGATAGTGATTCAGAGACAACAATATTTTGCACAATGCAGTCAGATGGTCTGCACTCAGTATCAGAGAGTGCATACTCAGATGATGAGGAAGGTTGTGATGACACCGGAAATGCCAAGGATTCGCAGAACGTAGATGTGGCAGTACTGCCACTGGAAGCATCCCCTCCATCTCTATAAAGAAGTGTTCATCAAAGGCGTTCTCCCCCATCCTGTGATCTATGTGATAATGAGATCAGGGTGGGAGTGTGAGGAATGAGAGGACTTAACTCCTGCAAAGCAAATTTGCTTGGTGTGTCAGGTCCTGTTGAAAGATCGTGGGCAGACATGCAGGAAAAAAAAATTAAAGATAAAAAAAGACTAAGAATTCAAAACCAACTTGAATTTATAAATCCGGAAGTCTCAGGCGAATGAGAAGTAAAGTCTCATATGCAAATTTTAGTTGCCTCCTAATGCATGCATAAATAGCGAGTCTGGGAGGAAGAAGGCAGAGAGCACATTGTTGGCATGATGGTGTACATGCGTACCAATGAGACTGAGAGAATAAGAGGTCACTAGAGACAGCTCACTTGGAGGACTGGACGAAGGCAAGCATTTTAATCCATTTCAGTCATCACAAATGATGGGCGAACTGAATTACCCACAATCCCAGAATGCATTTCTTGAATTCTTGGTCTTGTATCAATCCTTCTCCTTTATTGTTTTTCTCTCCAACTGCATATATAATCCTGTGATTGTTACTGACAAAATCAGTGTTGTTTGGTCACCTAGTTTCACATACACCTTAGATGTTGCTTTTTAGCCTACTCATCTTCTGTTTTACATTTTCTAATTGGCCACAGTTGTTCAACATGTTCCATGTCCCAAGAGTTATTTTTGTTTGATGTGAGCAGTTGCTGGATAATGGTCAGGTCACACCTGTTGCCCATGTCAATCCTTACCAGGCAAGGGGTTAATTCCCATAGACTTAACCTCCTTCATGCCATTAGGTTTCATAATGTGTGTGTTATTTGCCATGATACTACTTGGGATTAATAGTGGAGTGGTTTCCTTTTGCCTTCTCCATGATGGTTTATGGAAACACCAACACTAGTTAGCTGGGCGTTGACTCATTGAGAGTTCTTCCACCCTGTGTTAGGTCTTAATTTTGACCTACTGGCTTGCTAACAAACTCCCTCACTTGCAAGAAAATGGAGTAGAATAGCTGGTTTAGTCGCTGACATTCCAACTGTGGAATACTTACTCAGTATATATATATATATATATATGTGTGTGTGTGTGTGTGTGTGAGTGTAAAGAGAGTCCCCCCCAACCTGTTTGCAAGTAAAGGGTCTGTAGGTCAGAGGTAGTAAGGTGGGAGAATTGAAAAAATGATTAAGTTTTAACTTAGTATAAATCTGATTACCCATTGTTAAAACAATATGCAATTATTGAGCAATTACATTTGAGTCACACTAGTTAACAAAACCCAAAGTAAGCTTGACTACGCACACTATATATATATATATATATATGCGCACATGCAGAAAATTTAAATTTACACATTAGCCTAACAGGCACAAAACAGAATAAAAAAAAACATTCAAAACAATGTCATGAAAAAAGGATTTATTACTTACAATTGGATTTTATATTAATTTTGCTAATCTCAAATCAATGGTCATTTAGTGAAAAGTGTGGCAGTCTCTAAACCTACATATGCTTTAATGTATTTGCAGCAATATTTAGTAAGTAATCAGCTAAATGTTTAATGAAATATCAGAACCTAGGTAAAAATTGAGGAATAACATCTGTCCTCAAGGACACAGGGCTCAGTGGATAAAAGTGTTGGCTGGATCCAGTGAGTTGACCCAAACTGCTGGCTACTGCAGTGATGAACAATAACTTTGAGAGTTGAGTTAAAGGGAGATAGGTGAAACATCCGGAAGAGGCATGGCATGGTGTATGCAAGTAGAACAATCTACCCCAGTGGACAAAAAAGGGTTCAGTTTGAAATTCCAATCATCTGAAGAAGGATGGTGTGTACAACAGCTGAAATATTCTGATTATGGCAATAAAGATGAGGACAACAATCTAAACAATGTAAATAATGACAATACCTCATTTCATAAATAATGACAAATATGTGACTCAGTTTTAGAGTGAGCTTTTAATTTTTGTTACTATGCACTTGGACAGCATGGGTTTTAAAATTATATTATTAGACTGTGGACTTGTATATGAAAAACTTACCTAAGATTTTGGGCATCCTGGATGATAAACTATATCTGCATCCTGGGTAAGATGATAAACTACATTCAACAGCAAGGCCTCTGATCAGGAGGTTTTGAGGAGCATGGAACTGCCTCTTAATTGCTGGTGTTCCCAGGTCCACCCTAGCCTGGGTTTACATTTACATACATTTTTTAAATAAATATTACCAGCAATACACTTTTGAAGAAAAAAATATTACCAGCAATACATTTATGGAAACAAATATTAGCAGCAATAAAAATCTTGTCTTCATTAAATAACTCATTGAGGTTGATATGCCGTAAAACAAATCAAACCAAACCTAAGATTTTAGTGTTTGCTACAAGGTTTAGATTAAAAAATTAAACCTGTTTAAAAATTAAACTAAGATTAACCAAGTAGCAATTAATGTAATAATTTAATTCAAACCATGTGCCAAATGTAATTACACTAATTGGTTTTTTGATTAGAAAAAGAAAGCAGATCTTAGGATAAAGAATAAAGACATTTAGCAAATGAAGATTTATAAAAGACATAATGACAGTATTGCCAGAGAATAGGCAGAATAAAATTGGTGTGTTTTTATAAATGTTATCTTTTCTAAGCAGCCTGTTAACACAGGGATAGTGACGATCCTAGGGTTGTTGGCACCCTGAGGAAGCTGAACTTCAGCAACCTTACAAGTATAATTTTTTCAAATTTTCACAAAGAGAAAAACTAAAATGTAGAATAATGAGTTTTTTACGATATTCAACTTAATACAAGCTAAAGTAAACATTTATTATCCTGCCTAAAACTTTATTTTTCTATCCTTTAGATCTGCAAATCTTTTCATTGTATTTTCTACACCTATCTTCTTTACAAGATTATTTTCTTTTGACAAAATAGCGAAAGAATTTAATCTGTCTTGAGTCATTGATAACTGCATGTATGTTTTTATAAGCTTTGGTTTTGGAAGATCCCAAACACATGATATTACAGCATGATGGTGCCCTGGGTGACTGCCTGAGTTGTCAGTAACTTCAGTTGTCCCTGCATAGGTCACACTCTTCATAAGGAAATTACAATGGAAAAAAGATTTTCATTTAATTTTTTCCTTCACAAAATATACTACCTTCTGCATATTATATGGAAAAAAAAAGAAAAATTCTCTTTTCTATCTATTTTTTGCATTCAGATTTTTTTACTCAAATACAAATAAATGAATAAATAAATAAAGGATAGTACTCTATAATTAGTATTATTAGTTATGTTCCTTAAAAAATTATTTTTATCCTATTTAGCATGAATACTAATCCCAAAATATTATCATTTACTTGCAAGGCACCAACTTTTTTCTTTTTGCATTTTAGAAATATTTGATTCAATTCTTCTGGTAACAATGTACCATTTCAACTTGTTTTTTTAGTTGAGCACAAAAACCCCACATTATTATCATTCAATTGCAAATGAACTAGACTTTTTGCATTCTTTAAGTTAGTGTATTTTAAAGATACCTTAATTCAATATTTCTAGCTACAATACTCCATTTTGGCTGCTTACAGTTACGCACAGACACACAAATAAGACTTTTAGTATTATATAGATTTCTCTATTCTCTATACATATGGATTTTATCATTTAAAAAACTCAAGCTGTCCTGAAAGATTTTTATTTCCATTCACTATTTATAATACAGAAAGTCAGCAAACAATACAATTGATTTAGGTATGTGCAAAAGTTATCAGTGCCCTTTTGTTTGAAATCTAGAGACATTGAATAAAAAAAATGGCTGGAAATTTTTGCACACAACTAATATTTATTTCTTCTTTTACAATGTGATGATAGAATCTTGGCCATAAATAACAAGAGAATGATGATTCCTTTTGTGATTTATTTAATTCAATAGTCTCCACAAAATTTCCAAGTGCCCATTAAAAAAAAAAAAAAAAGTAAAAGCTAACCAGAAAATTACCAGATGGCAGGATGAACTCTCAAATTAAAAATACATACTGAAACACCCAGGAAATATTTTTGAAAAAGCAAAATTCTCTTGACACAAATTTTACTTCCAAACTACAGCATAGATCTTGTATTATAGTGACAATTTAAAGCTCTAGACAAAAGGTTTAACAATAAAGAATAATTATTGAAATAAAACATTGCAATATCTTAGGTGTATCTTCATAGACATAAAGGAGGAAATTTTATGAATGAAGAGCAGAAGGAGTTTACCTTGAAAATATATAAATCATTTAATGTTGGCTGACCCAACCTCATACACCAATAGGTTTCTTAATCTTTTAGAATGCTAAAAATTTATAAGTATTGTGCTTTTTTTTGTAACAACTCGCAGCTGATATTATGAAAGTTTAAAATTCACTCACATTGTTTGCTATTGAATTTACCCCTATTTCTTTATGGAAAAAGCCGATGAATGCAGTTTAATCAAATGTATACATAATGGTATATGGATCTCAGTCAATTATATCAATATGGTTTATAAATGTGGTATACTTGATAAGATGTGGAGGTGCACCTAACAGAATAGTTACTAGTGTGGAAAGGGGTATTGGTGAGTCAAATTCAAATTTCAACTCACTTTGTTTGCATTCACTTTCAAAACCAATGCCTTCAGGAAAGACATGAATCTATCTCTTCTTCTGTCTATGGGTTAAATATAAGAGATTGGCTTTTCTCAATATGTATACCTATCAGTTTTAAAGTAGGATTATTTTGTACTTTAAAACCATAAAGAAGGTAGTCGAGAAATCACTCCAGTGTTATTCCCAAGGAGTTATGGCAATTTACAGATATTAAAAAAAAGAAGCCATGATCACCTGTGTCTTGAAGAGAAATGGTTTTCAAAAAATAGTATATATTTATAACTATTTTTTTTATTAATTATTCACCTAATACAATGCCCAAGAGCCACTCAAGGTACAGGGTTACTAAATGAGATTGATGCATATAAAAAGAGGAGGTAAGAGGTGTAGTTGATGAGGGTATATAGGATAGATAAGTGTTAATTCTAGACTTAAAGAGGTTAAGATTTTAGTGTTCAGGAAAACATCCTCGTGGGAGTATGTTCCATAAAGTAGTGGTAGTTCTTGACAAGAAGCTGTCTGAATGGAACTTCTTTCTCACTAATAGAACACAAAAGGAATGGCATGGTGGGTTTTAGCTGTGAAGGTCTGAACTGGTGAAACACAGGAATGTAAATCCTTAGAACATTTGCCATGGAAATAGCTACAGAGGAGTAAGTGACTTAGAGTGTTTCATCTGTTGGAAAAGGGGGTTGTAGGGTGGAAATTAATTACTCATTTCATTGATACTTAATTGATTAAAATTGAGTTCATTATGGATTCAGATTCTTTCTGTTTTTGCGTACCCCACCCCATTATAGTACATGAAGTTCTTCTAAAGTTCTGTGAAGCATATTCTTTGAATATATATTCATAGTGTACAAAATGAATCTATTTGTTGTAACCTAGGGAAGGTTACTGAGTAGAATAATCACACAAAAGTTGGTAATGAACGATAATACTTAGGACATGAACAACACATATAAGATTCGCCAGTGGCATGTAGAAGAAGTAGTCAACTGCTGGAAGTGAGTCAAATGAATTCCACAATGAATCTCTAACTGCAGGATGTCTACCAACCGCCCCACGCAGTCAGATGTGGCACAAGACCGAATTTAACATGGAGTATCCAAGCCCGTATGCTCGGCCAAAAATTTCCTGTAGACCCCCATATACACGGGGTCAGGTAGCTGTCTACCTCCCCAGATGAAACTCTGCCCTTCAGTATAGCCTCGTCTGGGTTCCTCTCTGCCCAAAGGCGGCGAGTTCAACCAGTGCAGCCAGAGACAAATCTCCAACTGAAGACCAACATACAGTATTTACTACTGTATTTATGTGAATGGGGACAATCAAAATCAACTTCCTTATGTTGGAAGTCAGAACTGAGATACACTTGCCTCTAAAAATAAGTCTACTAAACTATTATTTAACACCAGCAGCCACATTGCATCATCAGCACATCTCTTCTCCAGCTCAGTACTACTGATAAAAATTAAGTTAAATTATGTAGTTTTTTTTTGTTTTTGCTAAAACTTTAAAGAAATATCTGACATCTTTAAATATAATTACTTCATTTTATTTTTTGTTAGAAAATATTGTTAAAAATGATCTTAAATGAGCCATGTTAGTGATGTTCTTAAAATATCAATTCCATAAACTGCCATCATCAAAAACTGATGGGTTGCCTTTTGTTAAGTTAGAATTTAACAGATGGCAGATTCGTTTTTGTGTAATGTATACCAGTCTAAGTGGTTGGCAATGGTTTTAAGTCATAAGACAAAGTGGAAATATATGTATGTAAATCCTTATACAACATTCAGTTGATACCGATTTTCCATGCTATCAAGAGTCAGATTGCTCTGATAGCAGATTTATTTTTATGTCATCTAAGACTTTGGCAAAGATTTTATTGTTAGATCCTCTCATTGATGCTTCAGTAGATTTTGTCAAAGTGATTTCTATCTTCCAAATCAGGCTTGCTTTGTTCAATTTCTAAATTTTGAACATTGTTGAAGTCCTTACTCAGATAATCTTAGAATTGATCTAATGCATAAAATTTGTCTTCTTTCTGTTTGTGTGTCTTGAATAAATGTCGACAGCAGTAAAGAAATTTTAAATGTTGATTTATAGAGATCTTTGAGCTGATTTCAGGTTTTTTTAGATTATATCATAAAAAATAGAGTAAATGTTGTAAATTTCATACCATTTTTCTATCTAACCATTTAGTAACAGATGCATTTTTTTAATTTAACTATAAGGCCAAGCAAAATGTGCTTAAATAAAATCAAAGTGCTTGTATTTTTTCTCTTTTTCAATCATCTATTGACCTTTGTGTTATGAGCAGACCATTACTATTGTACAGTGAGTTACTTGTTTATTCAGCATTCCACATTTGTGGCCTTGAGCCAGACTAGGCCAAATTTAGTAAATACCTGGCACCTATCATGCTAATCTGATTAGCAAGCCAATCTTACAGGATATTACCACTGTTTTAAGTATCATCTTCACTAAGTGTTCCACAGTTTAAGCCTTGTGCCAGATTAGGCTAAGCTTTGTATACAAATATCAGTTTGTAAAATCTAGTAACTTTTTGATTTGCTTTATGATCACTTTTAATGAAACAGGAGTAATACATATAAACAAAGATATATATATATATGTATGTGTGTGTGTGTGTCTGATTAAACAATTTAGACATGTGTTTATTTATTTTCAATAATGCAAGGAAGGTACTGTGGTTATATTTATTAATTTTCATTTTTCCCTGAGTACTTTTAATATTTTCCAATATCATCATCAGGGTTTTGATGGCTAAGACAAATAATTCTGTTTGAAAATAAATTTTTGCCTTTGTGGTTAAACTATTAATAATTCAGATCATCTGCAAAGTCATAAATGCTGATTTTAAAAAATTTGTTGTAAGAGAAATTTATTGTGGCTGAATTATTACATTTGTGAATATGCTTGTGAACATAATATCAATATCCTAATTTTAAAAAAAATTAATATAAAGGAGGTAACTTAGTTAATAATCAAAATATTAATAGAAGGTTATAATTTACTGGTTTTGAAACTGTTTGGTTAGACAATTTTTGAATAACTATATACTGTAAATATTTCAGAACATTTGTTTCTATATTCATAATTAATTTTCCTAAGTGTTAGTTTTAATTTTTTAATAAAGATAACATCAAGAATTTGTAGTTTGCGCTTATTACTTTTGTGAAGTATACATGTATTGCTCACTAATATTCTTCTAAATTGTGAATGTAGACAGGAATGTTTTGTAGATGTTGAGCAATGGCGGATGAATCATTCATGTGTAGAGTAAGCCTTCTTGATAACATGATTGTGGTATAACCAACATATACATTAGCTTTTTTGTCAGAAATGCAATCTCCCAAGGGACATTTAAATTGATATATAATGTTATTTTTTTGCAATACATTATTTGATAATTATTATAGATGATTACATTAGTAGTATTGAATTTAGTATACTATATAATTAATTTTATTTTTTTTACTGGGTCTGTGGGCAATATATTAATATTTATGAAGATTGTTTTGTCTTGAATGCATCCGATTATGATAGAAATAATTTATCTTGAGAATGCATCTGATTATGATATAGAAAATTGATATGTTTAGGGTTATTTGAGTAAATATTATGATATATTTAATTTATATTAAAATTACTAAAGATTACCTCATTGTTCATCAAAAATGTAGTTAGGAAAGTCATTAATGAGAGTTTAATGTTTTTTAGTTTAGTGTAGAAAATCTTGTGGATGAATTAACTTTTGCACAGTTTATTTAATTGTGTAAAATTCCTATTTTGTAGTACTTAGGATATTCACTCATATAATTAAAAGTGCATGAGTTTATGCTAGTAGGTTTTTTTATATGGGAAGGTAGTGAATGTATTATTATTGGTGTCTATCAATTTTGTTATTATTGTTAAGTTCATATGTAAATTTAAGGACAGTTTTATGGAATTTTTTAGGATTTGGATTAACTCTAGAGTTGGTTTGATGTTGTATTTACTATATTCATCCCAGGAAATACAGCATCAAATCAATTCTAGAGTTGATTTGATGTCCTATTTACTGCATTCATCTCAAGAAATACAACATCAATCAGTTTTAGAGTATACCCACTAAATGTAAATGTATTTCTATAAATACTTTCATGGTAATTGTTCTAATGAACTTGCTTCTGTGGTACCTAGACTTTATGAATTTAAGCACAGTACTAGATTTGATTAACTTTATTATTTTACAGTTGAAATGGCCGCTAGATGTAATCGGAAGTTCTATGCTAAGTTTCTTCTCTTGCACTTCTTGCTTTTGGAACTCTCTTCTGGATTCTTCCTCCCAGTCAACTTTGATTGCAAAAAATTTTACAGCAATGTCAATCATTATCAACTGTCTTCTTAATTTCTGTTCTTTTATTGTTCTCTCTGCTTAATAGTGTTTTTTCTCATATTCTCTCACACCAAGTAACCTCTTGTGTCATTATTGGCTTGATCATAGACTGGCATTACAGAATCACAAAAAAAAACCTATACCAAATAACACAAATCACATCAACTGAGGACCCTCAACAGCAGCAACAACTAAAATGGCTATCACATGTAACTCAAAGACTAAATAATGACATAATCAACATTTTGATGCTTTACCATATTTCAAGCAAAAGATTAAGAAGGAAGTCTCCATAAATACTGGGAAGAGCAATAACAGGGGGTTTGAGAAATCTATTTTCCTGAAAATTGTTTTAATTTAAAGATTTTATAAATTTCAACCAAAAGTATCATGTTCTGCTTGGTCAATAAATGTCGAATGTTTCCTTATAAAGAAACAGCTAATTACCAAGAAGGAAAATATTATCTCATCTTATGATGAGGGTCTTAACTTCATCACCATCAAAAAGAAGATGAAAGAAAGAAAGAAATTTAAATTTTCTATTGATAAATTTGTTTTGTGTA
Organism: Acanthosepion pharaonis; assembly: GCA_903632075.3. Classification (NCBI taxonomy): domain Eukaryota; kingdom Metazoa; phylum Mollusca; class Cephalopoda; order Sepiida; family Sepiidae; genus Acanthosepion; species Acanthosepion pharaonis. The sequence goes on along the minus strand of CAHIKZ030005456.1, from coordinate 466,005 downwards.
CAGCCATAACTATCTGAATAGTGCTGTAACAGACAAAGGAAAAATGTGGCACAGAAATTCATTGGAATAGTGAAAGATGCCTTCCAGAATATAACCAATATATTAAGAGATAGGAAAATTTTCTTACAAAGAAAGAATTGAGTGTTTAACTGCCATATCATACCTATATGCCAAAATGGGAATGAATGCTGGATACTTGGGTCAACAGAGAAATGTGGTTTTACAGAAGTCTGCTGAGAATATAATGGACAGAACATGTGAGCAATAAAAAACTTTTAAGGTGTCATACATGAATGTAACTATTCTATTATTAATAGACTCTCCCACACATAATAAGTAGTAGTAGTAGTAGTAGTAGTAGCGGTCGACAGTTGAGCTCAGTGGTGTTGAGTGAGTCAGTCGATGTCGGACATTGAAGTATCAACCATCACAACTAGATTGCTGTGTCATTAACTCTTATTTCAAGTTCCTAACGTTTTGTACGTCGAACCTAATTTAGGACGACTTAGTGAAATACAAGCCTACACTGTGAAAACTACTCTACAACATAAGGAAAATGAAAACAAAAAGAAAACTTAAAATCAGAAAGACACACATTTAGGAAAGAGGTCTTGGAGAATTTTACACTCACAGGGTATATTGAATGAAAGAAGGGCCAAGGGATTATTACTTAATAAGTTTGTGTCAATGGCTGGCAGAGCAAGGTGGTGAAAAAAAATTGTAAGGAGATCAATATTATTTAGAATTACAATGATTAGTTATAATCAAGAGGATTAGCAGGCAGAAAAATTAGATCTTAGAGTTGAACAATTTTTGCCATCTATTGGTGCTATATACATAAAGAGTTCTTCTTTAGCTCGTCATAGATTAAACTGAATAGCGAGTGAAGAAAGGATCAACTAAAACATAACATCATCATCATCACCACAAAGAAGAAGTTTGATCAGCTGAACAGTATTGACTCTATTATAAATACATGTATGGTAGCATGAAAATGAAATAATTACCACTAGTGAAGTGAAAGGAAAATAAGACAAGAATTGTTAATATAAATTTTTTGTATTGCCAATACAGATGATGTGAGAGGAATGTCTCTATATGGGAAAGGAAAGTGATTTGGTGGAAAGGTAGAGTTGGTAAACCCAAGATTTTGTTCATTAGGTCGGTTGACTGAGGTCATGGGTGCTGACACTAGGAGTTTGCAGGGTGTTGACAGCTGTCTCATTCCCTGCAATTCTGTCCATGTTGCTTATGAGCAGCTTTGTTAAAAGCAAAATGTGGTGATATGACGCTCATCTTTTATTTTTTCATGTTCTTTTCTTTGACAGCAACGTTCATGATTAGCTTCTATATTATATTTTATATTTTTGAGGAAATTTGTATTATGGCTTGTCTGTGATGCTCAGAACCCTTTTAAAAATTTTTGGTCTTGCTTTCTTAATGTTCATATCCTTTTGGCATGTAGAGTGAATCTGAAAGCGATCTAATTTGAAGCACACTATAACAACTCTCGACATTTTTGTTTTCTTTTATTTAGTAAAACATTCAGTTGTGAAAAAGTTTATTTTATTATGAAACATTCTTTACTATAATTGAGTTTGAGAAATATCTGGTGAAACAGAGGGAATTAAAATTCAGTTTTGAAGAAGCAATGTTTCCGCTGACCAATCAATGATTAGGCAAATTTGTATAGATGATTAATAATGGTCATAAGTTGCAACATATTGTTAGCTAACATGAAGTCTGAATTATTTTATGAATTTTGCACTGAAGTTGAATGCAGGTACAAAGATAATTTGTCAGAATTTGCAAGGAATATAAAAAAAAAACAGGAAATTCATGTATGTCTGTAATTCTTTGGAGACAGACAATCCAAACTGAAATGCTTTACTTTTGAATTAGAAAAGAACAAAAAATGTCAATCCTTTGATAGAGAAATTATATCTTATTGAAGTATTTCCATAGATATTTTGTGTCAAACTTTTTTTTATTTGTTAAATGGAATAATTTGTCCAAAAAACAAAGGAATGATTTAAAAATTAGAAAAAAGATGGTTTGTAAATTAATTTCTATTATTCCAACTGAAATACTACATTTTTAAGTTTTATTAATATTTAATAAGAGTAGCATAGACAGGCACAAGGTTACCAATGTAGAAACACCGATTAAGAATTGAATTGCCTACAGTAGTAGTAGTCAGTTTGCTTCCCTATCTGTGGCTTGGTGCTCCAAATTAAGTTTTATTATTCAAAATTCTTTTACTTATATTTAGTTTGTTTTTGTGAGAACATGAACATATTTGACTTAACAAACTATGTGAACACTACAAAATTCTTATCACTAACACAGAGAAATCAGCCTTAAATTTATCTTGGTCTGTTCATATCTATCTATTGTATTTGGTGGCATATGAACCAACAATTTCAGCTAGGAATATTAAGAAAATGAATTGTTGGATGGCAATTTGAATGTTACCCTGTGCAAAACGGGTTTCTTTTTAGGCATTTAAGAGAAATTTATGAAATTCTGATTGAGTAAATGGGGGAAAAAGTGGATCTTATACACCATCAAATATGGCATATAAATATATATATATGTATATATATGTACTCTCCTGTCATCTTCGACATGTGAGGGGTCAACAGTTCAGCTTCTAGGACTGAACAGCCAGACTATCCTACACACATTATTTGATTTTGTGAAGACATGCTGAGATGATACATGCACACACACACACACACACACACATATACACACACACACACATATATATATACAAACACCTATACACACACACACAAATATATATATATATATATATATATATATATATATATATATATATATATATATATAAGCCATATTTGATTGTATATAAAATCCACTTATAAGATAAGATGACAAGCCATAAAATAGATAAGTAAGCAGTAAATACTAAATGGAATAACTTTTTGATACGTATCTGTGTGCAAATATATAAGTCCATATAACTGTATGTATTATATATATATATATATATATATATATATATATATATATATATATATATATATATTCAGTATATTAACCCATTTACAAGTTTAATAAAATGACATATTTTGATAGAAGAAGCCTGGATAAAATTGTTGTAGCTATAAATCATGCTTATCCAATTTTTTCAATTTCTTGTTTCATTTGCAGAAGAAATCTGTGTCTATGTTACTTAATTGGTGTCAGCAGCCAAACTGATAAACTCAGGGTTTTTGGTAATTTTGGGCTGGAAACCAATAATCGAAAACTGGTAATCAGAGATCCATTTACCAAACAACACCTCCCCATTGTATTTTGAAAAGTAAGGTCAGATTGGCAATGATAATATCTGGATGACTCGTCACGTAATTCAATCTTGCCACATCAGGTTCTTCTGCATTAAAAAACATGATTGTGTTGTAAGTAAATGTAGCTTTTCCTCGCTATCCAAAAATAATGATCTTGTGAAACTTTTCATAAGTGAAAATAAAGTAATGCAGTGAATCAATTATCATTGATTGATAATGGTATTTTTTGTGCGTTCACAGACCCTGAAATAATTTTTCACTAGATTTTTACTATGACTGGCAGTTGAGAAATGATTACTTATGCTTATGACTTAAATTATGAAAAGGTTTTACAGAAGGTTTTCAGGATACTTTGAGTGCCAACAAAAAACTTTGATTGTAAAATGTGTGATGTGTCAAGCATTTTTCAAGCCTTTCAAGTCACTGAATCTCAACCTTCAACATGAGGACAAGTAGATGAGGTAACTGAACAACAAAAAGTTTGATAGAATATAAAAAGGTTATTTTTCCTTTTTTAATCATTTCACCCCAAGCGAGGTGGGAGTGTCACTAGTATGCAGGTGGTTACAGAGAGTGAAAGTGAAAGAAAAGACTGGGTATAGAGGGGACTGAGGAAAGGATAAAAGATGAATAGGATTCAAGAAGACAGAAGATGGTGATTGACGTTGCATTTAAACTTTTGAAGATTGTAGTTATCAGAGAAGCAAGTAAGAGGAAGAGAGTTCCACTGTCAGGAAGTGTGAGAAAAGAAACTGTTGGAGTAGAAGTGGTGGTTACATTTAACTATTTCAACAGTAAAAGGGTGGGACCTAGATGCCAATCTAGTAGCACACTTAAATTCATGTAGTTGGGTCACTTGTCAGAGTAGTTGTCATGAAAATATCTGTAGAAAAGACAGAAGGAAGCCATGTCATGCCTGTGACTGAAGTTGAAATGCCGAGTCAGGATTGATTATATTGCAGATCCTTCTTTTGGATTTTGTCAAGAACCTCAAGATGAACAGCAACAGATCAGATATAGCAACAGTATTCAATGCACAGACAAATAGTAGATTGGTAAATGTGCAAGTTGACACTGATGAGTAAAACCTGGCATGACTCAATGAATCAACTTTCCTTGCAGTAGCAGCAGCTATTGAAAATGTAACACCAAGAAGGTGCAGTGAGATGCTCTCCTTGAATTGAGCATCAACCATGCAGGGAAGTTTCTTTATGGAGGTTAAATGAGAGCAGTTTTGTTTTGGAGGCAATAAAATTTACAAGTCATTTCCTGCCCAAGTTAACCACTGATTGGATGTTCTTTTCAAGAGTAGCAATCAGGTTAACTTTGTCAGCTCTGATGGATTTGCTGTTGAGATTGGAGTAAATGATAGTGTCATCTGCATAAATGCCTACTTGGGAATTGATGACATCAGTTGCTAAGGACATTTTGTTTTGTTATTATTAGTTACTCTGTTTAATAAATTCATTTCGTTTTGCCTTGAGAAAGTCCACATCAGATGAAATGCATCGGTAACTATTACAGTTTTCCTATTGTCTTTTACATTTATATATATATATATATATATATATATATATATATATATATAATTTTAAAATTTAGGAGATCAGCTGAACATACTACTTTGGTTTCAACCTTTTAGTATCTTCAGGAAATCCTGGCTAAATAATTTTCTAATGCTTTATTATTTAAAAATAAATAAACACACAACAGCTGATCTCCTAATTTTTATGTTCAAAAGTTCTGGATTATAATTTTTATATTATTTTAGTTTCTTTATACCTGTATTGAGCTCTTTTTAATACTATTGTTTCCTGGTCTAATTCAATCCTGACCAAAAACTTTTTCATAAATATATTTTAAGTTACAAAAAAAAAAATAACACTGAAATCTCATTTAAACGTACTTACGAAAATTACACAAAAATATCTTGAAATATAAAGAGTAAAAGTATTCAATAAAATCACCTTTGGCTTCAACTGTGCCAACCAGATGACTTCGGAATCCCCTGCAATTCTTCTGGACACTGTCCTTGTTTAAGTTGATGAATGCTGCCATAATTTGTGTCTGACAGGCATGACTGGGTTATCCTGTTTATGTGGCATCGTGCAGAGTTATATTGTCAGACATAGGGTCTTTTAGCATTCACCCTTGACTCAGTGCAGCACTACTTTCTCAAGGCACTTGATGTAGACCTTCATGTTGAGTCTGAGGTTCTCACCAACAAATTCAAGAGTTCTTTTCTTGAATGATCAGAGTGAGTTTTCCGAGCTGCCATACCTTCATAATCATCACTAGACTCATCCAACTCTTTCCAAATCCTCTGCACTGTTCTCAGATTGACACCCAAACACTCTGAAATGTTCATATTGGAGCTTCCAGCTCAAATGCCAAGTAATACTACTATACTGTGCAGTCTACAAGATCAAAAACAAACAATGCACATGCATGAAATTAAATATAGATGGTGACAATTTTACACATCACACGCTGCATACGGAAAATAAAGTATAATATTTTTTTAACACTTTTCTCTCTTTGGAACTACTATAACCTCTTCCTTATATATATATATATATATATATATATATATATATATATATATATATATAAAGCACAAATATCTAAAAATATAAAGTTATTTTCCTGAACAAAGAACTTGTAAAAAGTACTTTAACAAGTCTACCTGTATTAGTAAAAAAAAAATCTTGCAGTCTTAGAGATTTCATAACAAGATACACTGGTACATATTTAGTTGTTTAAACTATTAGCTAATTTTTTTTTGTGTGTGTAGATATATTCTAAAGATACATGGATTTTAACTTAAAAATTCTTTTACATAATGAGATTGGAAATAGGCAGATATCACTTGGGATAAAAAAAAAACCCTTTTCATCCCAAGAGATGAACAAGTTGCTACAGTTGATATTTATATATAATGAAGGATATTTTTGTGGGTCTGGTATTGCTCTGATTTTTCTCTGATATTAATTACTGGTAAGTCCTTCTTTGCTTTATATAGTTATTGATTGCACAGAAATGCCTGTACAAATGTAAGTCTTTTTTAAAAGAAAAGTGGTATAAAGAAAACATTCAATAAGCCAGATATAATAAATAGAAATGTTTTCAGACCATAGGCAATCGTGACTCTCCACAAATACCTTTTTTATTATCTGTGAATCACATTCATGCTTTGAAAAGATAGTGGTGTAGTTTCCTGTTACTTTTCTCCATGGTTTTTAATACAAGTTTTTCTACTCTTAGACTAATTGTCACATAAGGTAAGAGAACCCACAGTTAGGATATTCTTTTTATTTTATATGCACTGCTCCTTAAGGATGTGGACGGTCATAGTCCTCCACAACTTCCTATTCTTTGTAGCTCTTAGCAATGTTTGTCATTTTTTTTATCCCTCCCACTTCCTGTTTTGTCATTCATTTACACAAGCTTGTTAGGTAGGTTGTTCCCTATTTTCCTCTTCTTCTCTTGATTTTAATGTCCTGTGAGTGTCAAATTTTCCAAGCTCCCGTTCTTCATGACGTGTATCAGAATTAACCTTGACTTGTATCTTACTAACAATTCCTCTTGTTTATGAAAAAAGTCTGATATCAGAAATGCACCGCCAAAAAGTGGGTGGGGTGTGTGTCATGCATAAATGTATTATGGAAACTGAAAGGTAGCCCTCAAGACTCTCACACACCTAAAGGTGTATCAATTGGATCTATCATGGTGAAAGTATTAATGAACATTATATTAACTAGACTTTCATTATTTTTCTGAAAGTCAACTCTTCACAAACAAGTTTGGTTTTCATTTTGGTAAGGGATGCAATGATGTTATATATACAACTCTAAGAAATTGCTTGCCTCTCTAATAGGAAACTATATACCTGCTTTGTTGACCTCACAGCAGCATATGACCACATCAGTAGAGACTTCCTCTTTTCATCCATTAGAATCCGTCTTCCAAGTTCTGAATCCATGGAATACATCAATCTAATAGAGGAACTGTTTCGAGCTACACAATCTTAAATGTCTTGCAGGGGCTCCACTACAAAAACATTTCAGACATCATCAGGAGTAAGACAAGGAGGAGATGAAAGCCCCAGTCTATTTAATCTCTTCCTAAACTCTGCCCTACACGTTTACAAACACAGATATGCTGAGATAGGCACTGACCATTTAACCATTCCATACTGCATCCCAAAAGAATCTACCAATAGAAGACAATGATCATGCTTTTAACCACAAAGCCAATGTACTATTGATGAGGCAGGTGTGCTATGTGGATGACAGAACATCCTCTATCAAGTCTTCCAAGGTCGGGGTCTACCATGCATTAAGGAAACAGAAAAGGTAACCCTCAAGACCAAAACCCTCACGCATACTGAGGTATCTCAATTGGATCCATTATGGTGGAAATATTAATGAACATTAACTAGGTTCTCATCGTTTTCTAAAAAGTCAACTCCTCATGACCCAGTTTGGTTTTTATAGTGGAAATGGATACCATGATAGTATATTTATCATCAAAGAACTCCAAGAATTTACTTACCTTTCTCATAAGAAAATTTATGCCTGTTTTGTCAACCTCATAACAACATATGACTACATCAATAGAAACTTCTCATTCATTAGAAATTACCTTCCAAACTCCAAATCCACGGAATATATGGATATAATAGAGGAACTGTATAACCATATTAGTGTGTGCTTAGCTGAATGCCACTATTACTTCGGTCCGTGTCTGTTGGACCATTTCCGGCGAGCCCACTTTGCATCAATCCTGCATCATCAATATGTTCACCAAGATGGATGTAAGGATACATCATGGTGAAAGTATTAATGAACATTAACTAGGCTCTCATCATTTTCTGAAAGTCAACTCGTTATGACCCAGTTTGATTTTTGTTTTGGTAGAGGATGCAGAAATGGTATGTATGAATACTAATTGTTTCATTTTCAGGGAAAAAGTTAATATTAACATTGCCATTACATCAACAACATAAAGAGTACAAATGTCAACTGATGACTGTTACTTAAAAAGTAGAAAAATTAGAAAATAAGTTACTATAGGTATTTATACAAAAAAAAAAAAATTTGATCAGGTTAAGATGTTTCTCTCTGAATGTTGTTGTTTGGGCAAATATGTGTTTGTTTTTTTTTATTCTTTTCGTGGGTTCAAATTGAAAAGTACAAAGACTAGAATTACTGTGTGCCTATTACATTTTCTTATGTACTTACCTTCTTCTTGAACATGTATGCATTCATGGAGTGTTAACATATACTTAAAAATCATGTGCATACAAGAGGAACAGGGACACCCAAACTAACACCTTTATATTGACAGCTACAAAAAAAAAATAACCTAAGTATACAACCACACACACATGTGTATATATAGATAAGCATACACAGAAATATTGATCAACAATACTGGGAAAAAGAATTGGCAATAATCAATATACTTGTCAATCTTTGTGGTAAGTAAAAGCACAAAAATTTTTTTTTCTAGAAAATCTATATAAAAAGGAGAAAAGAAAATGTTGATTAAAAAGCTTATTGGTAATTTAGGTAATACACTTGTAAACACCGAACACACTAGGTTTCATTCATATATACAAATTTACTCATCTCTCTCATATATATATATATATATATATATATATATATATATATATATATATATATATAAAGTACAAATATCTAAATATATAAAGTTAGTTTCCTGAACAAAGAACCTGTAAAAAGTAGTTTAACAAGTCTACCTGTATTAGTAAAAAAAAAATCTTTCCATCTTTGAGATTTCATAACAAGATACACAGGTATATATTTAGTTGTTTAAACTATTTTTGTGTGTAGATATATTCTAAAGATACATGGATTCTAACTTATGTAAAAGAGTTTCGTTTAAATCATGAGATCAGGAATAAACAGATATGTAGAATAACTTTGTATAAAAGATGTATGAGTTTTAAATTAAAAACATGTTTAAAAATGTAAGACAAAAGATATGCTCATCAACAGGCTGCATGAAATACAGGGACAGAACATTGATATTAGAAAAAGAAAAAGTATTTCAGAGAATATATCGGAGAACTCTTTCATGACAAAAGAGAACAACTGATAATACACAGAAACACTGACTGGAAATATTAAAAACCAAACTGGAAGCTGCACTGGCCAAATTGAACAGAAACAAAATGCCAGGGCCAGACGAAATTGTAATAGAGATACAAGCAGCATTATATGATTTTGATATAGACAAGATTAAAGAAGTAATAAATGAAATCTTCAACAGTGGTGACATACCAGAAGACCTAAGCAGATCTATTTTCATAGCACTGCCTAATAAATCAGGCACAAACGAATGTGAAATCCATCGGACAATCAGCATAATGAGCCACTAAACAAAACTCATCATCTGAATTCTGATGAATAGTGTGTGCAACAGAATTAGACTGGAGATACCACAAGTACAGTGTGGGCTCATCAAAGACACCAGAACAATGTGATATTTATGATCAGAATGTTATCAGAAAGAGCAATACAAAGGCAGAATGATATATACTCATATTTTATAGAAAAGGTGTTTGATAAAATATGCCCCAAAGATCTGTTAGAGCTGCTCAACAACCTTGACATATATGGGAAGGATATTAGAATAATCAAGAAGCTATACTGGCAGCAAACTGTCTGCATTTGGATAGATAATGAGTTCAGAATATATACAAAATGAAGGCGCATAAGACAATGATGTGTCTTCTCAATGGATTTTTTCAACCTATACAGCAAGGCAATTCTGAGAGAATTAGAAGTCCTATCAGGATTTGTTATTGGCAGCCACAATCTTAACAACATAAAATATGTAGGTGACACAGTGTTAATAGCAGAAACGGAAAGGAAACTACAAAAGGTCCTACAGAAGGTAGTAAAGGAAAGTGAGAAGAAAGGACTAAGTATAAACTACAAGAAGACAGAATGTATGGTTCTAAGCAAAATGATGAGCCCAACAAACAAATTACAAATTGGGAATACTAAAATCAACCAAGTGCAAAAATTTAACTATCAGGGAAGTGTTCTAACAGAGGATGGAAAGTGTGACACTGAAATCTAAACACATAATGGGATGGCCAAAGATGCATTCCAAAAGTTAAGCAGAGTATTAAGAGACAGAAAAATTTTGTTAGAAAAAAAGAAAAGATTACTGAACTGTTATGTGATATATGTCCTCCTTTATGGCAGTGAATGCTAAACAATCTCAAGGATGAAGAAGAGACTTGAAGCAACAGAGATGTGGTTCTGCAGAAAGATGCAGAGGATATCATGGACTGAACATGTGAGCAATGAGGAAGTTTTAGAGAAAATGGAAACAGAAAGGAAACATGCTTAACATTAGGAAGAGGCAGTTGAAATTTCTGGGGAAGGAGGGCTTAGAAAATCTGAGACTGATGGGACAGATTGAGGGGCAGAGAAAAGCCGTGTGTAACATACTTGAGTAAATGGATGGTAGAAAAGAGTTTGGGAGAAATAACAGAAAAACAAAACTTATTAAGAGCTACAAGGACCAAGAAAATGTGGAGGGCCATAATTGCCTACATTCTGAAGGGATATGGCTCATAAAAGAAGAATGAAATGTATATACTTCAACTGGAATGCTGTGAAGCAAATACATAGAATAAGGTTTACACAGAAGATTGTATTAATTTGATCAAGTTTTTCCAGCATCTTAACATTTTTCCATTTTGTAGGAGTTAAGGAATATAAAAATTGTACAGAATTTTTATTGTTCCAAGCACTTTCAGCCACTTGTATAACCATTTTCTAGGGTGTCTTGTCTCCAGTGTTGTTATTTTTACCTCATGTTTTGACTGTTACATTGTAAATTATGTATTCAAGGAAAGATGTTTGAAAGAAAGGTTGCTGCCAAAATATACTTTAATATATATATATATATATATTGTTTTATTTAAACATTATTTTAGATGGATACTCATATTTGAGTAAATGCTCTGCTTATTTAATTAAACAGTATTTTTTTATTTAATTACATTTACCGGCCTGAATATTCAAGAAATCTTTTCAGAAAATATGCGTTCTTTTTGAAAAAATTTCTTGAATATTGAGGCCATTAGATGTAATTAAATAAAAAATACTGTTTAATTAAATAAACAGACCATTTACTGGAATATGAGTATCCATCTAAAATAATGTTTAAACAAAACAAATTAAAATATATCAGATTTAATCCATTTCATTATATATATATATATATATATTAGTCATCCACATACAAACCTGTTTCGCTGTATCACAGCCCATCAGTGTGGCTAGACATCAGATTTCTTCGAGCTGGAATCAAAACTTGACTGATTTGGCATCAGTCAGAGACTCTAGCCCTAAGCTATGGGTGTACAGCAGAGAAAGGGAATCTTCTAACATATTATATATGTGATGTATGCAAACGTCAAATCAGGAAAAAGTTTTAATGTTAAAAGGGGAAGAATATTAAAACTTTTTCCTGTTTCTCTTTTTTCTCTCTATTCTTTTTTCTTTTCCTTGTGTCTGAATAAATTGAACTTCATTTATTTTGTAAAATTTTGGTCTGAAGAGATGGACTTCTGAGTCCACAAAATAATATATATATATATATATATATATATAAAAGTGAACATTGAAGTTAGCACTCAGAGGTGACATCCTGTTTCATGCTAGACACAATTGTCAGGCCATGACCTGACAATTGCATCTAGCATGAAACAGTCTGTTGCCTCTGAGTGTTGACTTCAATGTTCACTTTTATATTTATATTTCCATACGCTCTATCTCTGATATTGAGCACTTTATCCCATAAATATAGCACACCTTAAAAACTATATTTCTTCATATATATATATATATATACACACACACACACACACACACACACACACACACACACACACACACACACACACCAAATATAACTTTGTCTGAAGATCCCATTGTAGTGTGAAACTACCATTCACCATGTAATGTTGATTCATAAGTCCACTTTTTCTCTCTCTCTCTCTCTATATATATATATATATATTTATTCCTTCAAACATTATTCCTAGAGGATTCTCATATTTGAGTAGACACTCTTTTTATATTAAACAGTATCTATTTTGTCTATTTAAATGTGACTAGCCACTAAAAATAACAAAAAAGCATATTGCATTCCTGATTTTCTTTCATGAAATAGAGGAACTATTAGTAAGATACAAGTTAAGGTTAATTCTGATACACATCCTGAAGAAAGAGGGCCTGGAGAATTTGACACCCACAGGATATATTAAAATCAAGAAGAGCAGAGGAAAACAGTGAGCATCTTACCTAACAAGCTTGTGTAAATGAATGACAAAACAGGGAGTGGGAGGGATAGTAAAATGACAAACATTGCAAAGAGCTACAAAGAATAGGAAGTTATGGAGAGCTATGATCGTTCACATTTTAAAGGGACAGAACATATAAAAGAAAAAGAATATTCCAACTGTAGGCTCTCTAGCTTTGGGACACAACCAGTCTAAGAGTAGAAAAAACCTGTATTCCAAACCATGGAGAAAAGTAACAGGAAACCACTCCAATATATTTTCTAAGTGGGAATGGTCAGTCACAGATAATAAAAAAGGAATCTGTGGAGAGTCATGATTGCCTATGTCCTGAAGATAATTTTATTTCTTATATCTCACTTTTTGAATGTTTCCTTTATACCACTTTTTATTTTTGATCTCATTATGTAAAAGAGTTTTTAAGTTAGAATCTATGTATCTTTAGAATTGCCATGCTATGAAGTAACACAATTAAAATTAAAATAAATTTTCAATAAATACAAATATTTACATATCTAGAACAGTTTCGTCTAAATCTTTATTTACATTGCCAATAGCAAGTTAAAACTTTCTTTAATGTAATATTTCTTATCTAAGCTTGTTCTGGCATGGATGGGGCTAATTGCTTATCTCAGCATTGTTTTGTTGATACAGAAGAAGGATATGCCAATACACGATATTATATATTTCATTGTATATATGAGCAACAATCCCATTCTAAATCATGTTTCGTTAAAAATAACTGATAAGGTACTTCTATTAAGTTTTTATTGTATTATTTTTGGGATGTGAATAAAAGGTTTTGTTCCTTCTGAACACTTCTGTGTGTATGTGTATATACACACACACACATTATATATATATATACACACACATATACATAAAAATACTTTTACAAACTTTGAACATTTGTTATGTGTTGCTGTGATGAGGTACAATGGTGGCCTTTTGGAAACATGTTTGTATGAACATTTTACCTTCTTTTGGTGTCAGAAACCTGCCTCCAAAGTTTGTAAAAGTATTTTTCAATTGTATCTTGCATTGTATATTTAGCAGTATCAAACTTATACTTTAAAATTCAAAAATGAAGGATTTGCAGACATATGTTTATGTGGACTTTTGTCTTTTGTTTCGGTATGAGGGACCTACCCCCAAAGTTTGTAAAAGTATTTTTGATACACCCTGTAATATATATATATATATATATATATATATATATATATATATATATATATATATGAGCACATTCTGAAGCAAGTTAGTCTAGGCACACATTATTTCATAGAAAAAATGCACAGAAATATATCCTCAGAAATTAATGTGACGAATGTATATTAAATAAATGGATTTATAAAAATAAACTTGCATATACACATATGTACATTCTTTATATATATAGGTATATATATATATATATATATATATATATATATATATATATAATCTAAATAATCTTGTTAATCAAATAAAAAGTTTAAGGTGTAAGTGCATTAAACATTGATCCCCTTAGTAACAAAAAATGGGAAAATGTAGGTTACATTTTTGTGAGTTTTCTTCTGTGTCAAAATGACAAAGTTGGTTTTACATTTTTTTTCTGAACTTTCTATTAAAGAAATGACAACATTTTAAAATTTTTAACTCTTCCCAGTATTTTTCATTATGTAACAGACACAAATATCTGTTAATTTTGCAATACTTGCAACAATTCAAATGTTTTAGCTGTTAAAATTTTCCTCATCTTCAATGTAATTCTGCAGCAAAATCATTAGCAGTACATTTGTATTATTCTTGAAATATTCTTAAAACTTTTAATAGCCCAATTTTGTTAGTATTGTTTGCATTCATTCCTGACTGATTAGAATTTCTTTCTTCCTTATTTTCAATAATCATTGAAACTTGGATTGTTGCTTTAGATATTTTTGTGGCATTTAACATGTTTGACATGCTGGTTTTCTTCACAAGTTGAAGAGTTACTGTGTTTCTGGCTAAATCATTGATTTGGTCTCTATCTTTCCTTTCAAACTGCATAATGAAAATTATTTTAAATGGTTACTAATCTGGATCATTTCACATTAATGTGGATGTTCATCAGGGCTCTATTCTTGGATCCACTCTTTTCATTATTTTCATTGAAATTCCTGATGTCATCAATTCCCAACTCTTTATCTGGTCATAATATGAATCTGATAAGCTCAATATAATCAAATTGGAAGCTAATATTGAAAATGATCTATAATCTGTTGTGAAATGTGGCAAGAAGTGACTCTACAACAAAACTACCCCCTCTTAACCATCTTAAAGAAACTTTTTTGCCTTCTCTCAGCATGGCTGATGCTAACCTCTGGGAGAGCAAATCACTGTACTGACACTGTCTTAGATTTTTCACTGACATGAAATGGAATGATTATATTGAACCAATTACTAAGTTTGCTGTTGGGAAAATTGATTCACTATGTTGTGCTAGACAATTTTTCTTACCAGTATCTGTTTTGCACATTTATAAGTCTACTATTCATTTGTGAATTGATCTGGTTTGGTGTATTTTTTATGTGTCTAGAGATTTTTGACAAAATCTGAAGAAGAATCAGCAATATTATCAATCCTAACCTGGCATTTTGATTTCAGTCACTTTCACTCTGTTGAATTTGCAAGTTGTAACCATAAGTTCTGTGCTAATAGTTTATTCTCTTGCATTTTGCACTTGTGGAACTCTCTTCTGGCTACTTGCTTTACTGTCAACAACCATCTTCAAAGATTTAAATGCAATGTCAATCATCACCTTTCGTCTCCTTGAAGATTGTTCTTTTATTGTCCAGTCTCTTTCTTTCACTCTCAGTAACCCCTTGCTTCCTGGTGGCTTTTACTTGATTAAAAAAAACGATTCAATGAAAAAAACTCATTATCAATACTTTCGCACTTTACTGATAATAGCCCAATTTTGACTTGTGACTAACTAATCCTCAATTTCCAGCCTTGACAGAGATCAAAAAAATATTTATGTGACTTTGTTGACAATGAATTATTTTCATCCCACTCAGCACCTTTCTCATAGATGAAACATTACTAACCTATTGCTACTCTATCACTATTTCTATAGCAAATGTTCAGATGAGCTACATTCCTTAGTTCTACCAGTTCAGAGCTAGAAAAAGCCATGCCACATACACAGGATTGAATCATCCTCATTCCCATTGTATCTCATTGGTTAGAAAAAAGTTCCACTCAGACAGCTTCTTTTTGAGAATTGCTACTTTGTGGAACAGACTCCTGAGTATATGCCTGATCACTACACTCTTAACCTCTTCAAGTCTAGCGTCAACCATCATCTATCTTACACATCCTCATAATCTGCACATACTTCCTCCTTTTTATCCATACAAAAACTTTATTCAGTAATCTGCTACAGTGGCTCTTGGGCATTGCACTGGGTTAGTAAAACTATATTAATATTAACAAAAGCATTGATATCTCAAATCAAAAGAAGGAAGCACTCGTTTATTCTTAATATAGAATATTGCATAAGTGAGATAATGGAAATATACATGATATTTGCTAGAGGTGAGCTGCTATAAACTGAAAAGGACAATAAAAAATGCAGAAGAGAAAATATGGTTAAATTATTGGATTATTATTAAATTAATATGTCAAATGCCAATATGGTGGGTTGGTAAGTTTCCCAATATTATGTGCAAACAAAATTTTATTATTTCTTACAAAAAAGGACACTTCTTCAATCTGATGATCACCTTTGTCATTTATCACATTCTGTTATGTTGAAAACAAATGATAGATTCTCTTGTGATAAAATAACATTGATTTTGCTGTGCGGGTTTGACGTTGTCATTTCAAAAGCTCTAGCCATTGGGCAATTTCTGCAGGGAGCAGCAAAGGTGGCAATCAGAAGTGTTAGACTTCAAAACATGACAGCAAAATAAACATGACACCAATATTGTCATCATAGCAGTATCCATGTTTAAAGTAAGATACTGAATAATGCTGTGTTTGTTCAATATGATTTTGTCCTATATATGTGTGCGTGTGTGTGTGTATATATATATATATATATATAAAAACCACTAATCAATAAAACAGCTTTAACTCCAAATCGTCCTTTCAAGTTTCACTGAGAGTGATTGTCAGATAGCAACAACTGAGCTGTTTAGTTTCTGTTTCATTGGTTAGTGTTACTGCTCTGCCTTGATCTATTTGCTAGAGGCATTGAGCACTTTGGGTTATTACCTAGATAGTTGTCTATTTTTTTTTCTTTTCACTTTGTTTCATATTCGTTCTTTTGCAGTTTTTACCTCTTTGTTCTTGGTTTCTTTTTCCTTTTGTCATTTCATGTTTTTCATTTGGTAAGCTTAGTGTTGGTAAGGTTGTATTTTGAAGCTTTATTTACACACACACACACACACACACACACACACACACACACACACACACACACATATATATATAAATATATATTAATATATTTTCTGTTTACACGTTATTTTTATAGTTATAATTTATTCAAGTAAATGATTTTTTTTTAATTAAATACTATTAATTACATTTACCTGCCTTCTATGTTTGAGAAATTTTGTAGATAATATGTGCTTCACGAAATTTCTCAAAAATTCAGGCTGGTAAATGTAATTAATACTGTTTAATTAAAAGCAGAGCATTTATTTAAATAAATTATATTTATAAAAATAATGTATAAATGGAAAATATATTAAAAAAATTGTTGGAATTAATCCATTTCATAATATATATATATATATATATTAATGGAATTATTTTGTTAAACTTTTACAAAAAACAGAGGAATTAATTAGAAGGATGAGATGGAAGACATACTTCTACTTTCGTGGGAATAACTCAACCGATAAAGAACGCGAAGTTTACGACTTTAGAAGTAAAAAAGTTGCACCATTCAACAAACAGCTATACGAATTTGAAAAAGACCTACTCAACATTATCAACAACATCTTTCAAAAAAAGAAAAGCCACTTCCAAAAACATCTAGACCAAATAGTTAAAAGCATAAATGATTGTGACAAAATATTAGTTAAGTCTGACAAAACCGGCAACTTCTATAAATTGGCTGTCGATGACTACAACAACTTAATTAAAAAAAACTTAACCAGGACTTATAAAAAAGCTTGCAACAACATTAATATGGTTGATAGCATAAACAGAGCTAGTAAAAAAATAGCTGATAAATTAAAAATTAGCGATAGAGTAGGTAAACTTGCTGAAAAGGAATGTTATATAACTCTTAAGGACCATAAGCATGACTTTTTAGAAAACCCTGCAACTAGAATAATTAACCCTACCCAACCCAACATAGGAAAGATCAGCAAAAGGATCCTGGAAAAAATTACTTGCCAAATAAAAAACAACTGGAATTAAAATTATGGATCAATACTAAAGATGTCATCAATTGGTTTAACTATATTGATGATAAACCGAATTGCACCCTAATACAGTTCGATATCGTGGATTACTACCCATCAATTTCAAAGGATCTATTTACGACTGCCCTGGACTTTGCTGCTGTGTATTCTAACCTGACAAAGGAAGAAACAGATATAATCCTCAGCACAAAGAAATCGGTCATCATTCATAATGGGGACCAATGGATAAAAAACAATAACGACCTGTTTGACATCACTATGGGATCATTAGACTCTGTGGTCTTCTGACACTGTTGGTCTTCTAATACTGTACAACTTAACAGCATACCACGAAATTGATATTAAGGACCTCAGACTGTATAGAGATGACGGGCTCATGGTGGTGAGGAGTTCTACTAGTTTTAAGATAGAAAAAATCAGAAAAATTATATTTAGTGAATTTAAAAAACTAAACTTAAAGATAATTGTCTCTTCTAATTTGAAAAGGGTAAACTTCCTCGACATAACTCTAGACTTACCAGGCAACACATACCAACCTTATAGAAAACCAAATGCTAACCCTTTATATATACACCCGAAGTCAAACCACCCTCCATCCATAATTAAACATATACTCTCATCAATAGAAAATAGAATTAGCATTAACTCCGCTAACAAGGAAATATTCCAACAACACAATGGCTTCTATAACACTGCCCTAAAAAATAGTGGTTATAAAAATGCTAACATTAACTATAGAGACAATTGCACTGGCAATAGGAAAAAAAACAGGAAAAGAAAAATCATTTGGTATACCCCTCCGTTCAACCAAATGGTTAGTATTAAACTAGGACAGAAATTCTTAGCTCTAATTGATAAACACTTCCCCACCAATAGTAAGCTTAGTAATATATTCAATAAGAACACCCTAAAATTGAGTTACATCTGCTCTGAAAATCTTGAATGTATAATAAAAAAACACAATAATAAGATCTTGAACAAACCCCCATGCCTGAATAGTATTAATAAAAACCCTGCACTTAAATCAGACAATAAAAGGGAAAAATTATGTAATTGTAGAAACCTAGAAGACTGCCCATTAGAAAATAAATGCAGCATTAAATCTGTGGTATACCAATGTACTATATCATCCACTGAGAGTCCTAGCACTAATATGATATACAGTGGGTCCACGAAGAATAATTTTAAAGATAGATGGAGGCAGCATAAGTGCTCTTTCAATAATATAAATAAAAGAAATCAGACTTGGCATCTGAAGGAAACAAATAGGACACCTAATGTAAAATGGAAAATTATAAACAGGGCTAGAACATGAAAAACTTGGGATGACCCATATCCTTTGTGCCTCCATGAGAAATTGCACATTATTAAGCTTCTAAATAATAATAATCTATTAAACAATAGAAATGAATTAACGTTTTTTTGTCGACATCATCAGATTCATGGTTTGAATAATTAGCTAAAAACAAGCATACAATATAATAACTTTCATAATCCATAGCCCAAATAAATAGTTTAAATACCCTACAAAAAAGATAACCCTTTATGAATTCGTCAAAAAACAAACATTACAGCAGTTTTTTTATATGCACAAATCCCTTTCAAAAAAAAAAAAAAAAAAAAATAAAAAAAAAAATAAATAAATCTCCATAGACACGCAAACCAGACTAGAGTTAATACTTCTTCCATTTCAAATTTAGACACCCCCACCTTTCCCTGACTTGACATCTATGAAAGTTACTCTATACTGATACTTATTCTAACACCTAACACATGCCTACCCAATTTAAACAATTTGCCCTAGCTGTTACCATGGAAATTTTGATTTCAATTATTAAAACATGTAAATTTCAAAATACGTTATTCCAAAAAACTTGAAGATGGAACAGAGCTTACTTTTAACTCAATTTAATTCAAATAATTATATTGAAGTTTTTGGCTCTTGTTTTGAAACATGAGACCTCTTATGTCGCGAGTTGGAATCATATTTTTAAATCAATAATTATATATATATATATATATATATATATATATTGAATTGAATCAAACATTGAAAATCAGTTATGTTTGTTAATCAATATTTTTTGTGAGTAGGGTTTGAACCAAAAGATATTCATATTTGATGGAAAATCATGAAAAATCATGAATTAGGAAAAAAGGTGGCTTTTATAATTTACATTTTTTTAAACCCCTTTCCTGATGATGACTGATAGAATAGCTGAAACTACTAGGAACCACCCTTTCTCAAAAATTCAACATTAAACTAATTATTCACAGATTTCCATCTAATATGGGGTTTTGAAACAAAGAGGAATTGCTTAAGAAACATAAATGTCTTTCATTTTCTGTCACATTCACCAATACATGAAAGAAAATTTGCTACCCAAATATAAATTATTCAATATTCATGTATTATATAGACAACAACACTCAAAGTTATATTTGTGGTAATTAATGCTTAGATATCCAAAGAATGTATGATCACTTATCACAACATTATATGTTTCAACAAAAGGAGGAACTAAAGTAATTTTGACCATCCTGGATATGACAATAAACATGCTGGGTAAGACGATGAACTACATCCGGCAGCAAGGCCTCTGATCAGGAGGTTTTGAGGAGCGTGGAACCACCTCTTAATTGCTGGTGTTCCTAGGTCCACCCTGACTTGGGGTGGTAGCACCTGTTAGATTCCCAACTATGGGCAAATAGTTACCCACCCCCAAACTAGGGTCAAAACACTATAAAAGAGTAAAAATAGGTTTTAATACCAGCAATACATTTTTTAAAAGATTATTACCAACAATAAATTTTTGAACAAAAAACAATTAGTAGTAATATATTTTTGAAAATAAAAAAAAATATTACCAGCAATAAAAATATTGTTGGCATTTTATAACCCATTAAGATTGATATGATGTAAAACAAACCAAACTAAAGTAATTGAGTAAGATTGGTTTAGTAGAACTTTTGAACCCAACAGCAGTTTTTTCAGGTTACCCTTGAAATGTATGACCTGAAATTGGCATGTGCAAATATAAGCATTTTTCAGTGGTTGTATCTGTCATAATTTGAATCTGTGTGCACTATGCTTTGGTAATGATTATCTTTTTGGTTTAAGCAGTTTCTTCTAAACAATATCTTGTATATTCCAAAACAAAACATAAGCTTTTTTTCCTATGCAATTTTAGCTTTGTTTATGATTTTCTTGGCAACATCTTCATTTTTTATTTTGTAAATTACTGAACAAAAAAAATGAGCCAATTACTTATCATCATATTTTGTGCAATTATTCCCTCTTTCATTCCGTATAAGCAGAATATGTGACAATAATCTATAATACATGTACCGTGTATAAGCATTATATGAAATTATTGAATCTTTGTAGAAAATTTAAAATAAGAAATTTATTAACATCATCATCTTGAAACTTCTTCATCAGCCATATCTAACTGCTCTTATTTTCATCAGATTTGTATTTGCCTATACTTAAAAGTTAGTTTTATATTAAAACTACATTCCGAAAACAATAATATTTTTGGGGGTGCTATCAAAGTAATTTGATGTAAATTAGCCAAATTTGCCCAGAGTAGTTGACATGCACTTTGTCTATTTTTCTATTTTTATGAAGGTTCATGCAATACAAGGCCTAAGTGCCACTCAAAGTAGAGGGTTGCTAAATGAGGTGCATGATATGAATGTAGGAAGTGAAAATTATGAGAATAAATACAACTGACTTTAGACTTGGAAAGATTCTGTTACGTTGAAAACAAATGATACATTTTCTTGTGATAGAATGACATTGATTTTGCTATGCTGATAAAATATCAAATTTGTATTTTGTTGTATTTGCCTCAAGATTAAGACTGCCATTTTTATTTAAAAATGTATTAAAAAATATAAATTTCTTGAAACTTTTAGTTCCAAAAGCTGTATTACTGGTCTTTGTCAAACAGGAAGTCTTATCTAGAGATTCAGAAACTTAAACTGAAGATAATAATAATAATAATTCAAATAATTAGCACCTAATAAAACACATAGTTCCATAAAATTATTGATATTTAACAAAGGCAAGCAAATTTTTATAAAGACAAAAGGCTTAATATTAAAAAAAAAAATACAGCAGTAGCAGTTAATAGATAAAAAAATGTTTTTTTTTTACTGTTATGTCACCCAATAAAAGGTTCAAGAGCCACTCAAGGTAGAGAATTACTGAATGAGACTGTTGTAATGGAGTGGGAATGAGTAAGAAAGAAATGCATATTATGAGATGTATAGGATAGATATCAGTTGACGATAAGAGACCAAGATTGTAGTTGTCAAGGAAACATCCTCTCAGAGCTTCCACAAAGTAACAGTTCTAGGGAAGGAACTGTTTCAGTGGAACTTGCTTTTTATCAAAGGAATGCAAAGGAAATGTGGATCATTTGTAATTTTGAATATGGCATGGTAGGTCCTAGTTGTAAAGGTCTAAGCTGGTGGAACTAAGGAATATAACTTGTTCAAATATCTCTGATAGTGTAGTGAGAAGCTAGCAACAGTTTGTCTGTGGGGTCAGGTTTGCAGGAGGAGGGGAAAGAAAATACAGTGTTCCTTGAAAGTTTCTGAATGCCAACCCCAGACATGGTCTGTATTATTGTGTAAAAATTTTAAATAAGTCTATTAAATGTGCATCAAAACACCAATTTAGACTTTCCAAATAACAAACTCAAAGAAAAAAAAAAGGATGTATTTTAATTATTTATTAAAAAAAAGGAACTTATTTTCCCAAAACTGAAAATCAAGCAATAGTGTAAGAGTTTTGAACTTGTCTTCATCAACTAAGTCTGAGGATATTCACATTCAGAGAAATTGTCACACATTTCAAGTGACAGATTCTGTGGCACGAAGAGAAGGTCCCAAAAGACCTAAAGTGACAAGATGAGAGAAAGACGTAAATCATTATCCTGAATTACAATAAAAACATTCTAACAAAATTGACACAAGAATTCAAAAATGCAAAAATGTTCTTTCAGGAAGAAAAATTTCAAGATTGATTTGTTTTTTTTTATGCCTTATCATCATTTTACACATTATTTAAAGCCAGAAAAAATTTTTAGATTGTGAGTACTCTGTAATAATAACAGAATTACTTTTACTCATCCAGCTCACCCTCCTTACCATAATTCCACCTCCTCCATGTTTCAGCCATTCTGAATTGAGCATTTTGCCTCACATTTAAAAACAGTGTTCTGGAGTATTGAAAAACAGCTGAAAATGTGACTCATCCCTTCAGAGAATATGTTCACTGCACTTAGTAGCTGGAGGAGAGAAGAGGTGAATTCTTGCCTTTCCCAAGGGTATTTGTGCATAAGTGAATATAACAAACCTACCTGGAATTGGAACTTTCTATTTCCAATTCCAAGCCATTAATCTATTACCCCATTTACAGCACCTGGTATTCCCAAGTGGTCACCCATCTAGGTAGTGACCAAGCTTAATATTGCTTGACTTCAGTGATCATATTAGAACTAGTGTTTTAATGTGATCTGGCCATCAGCAAAAAATTTCAAGAAGGCTGAAGGAAGTTGGGTTTTTGCTGAAGTAAAGTACAAATAAACTATTGCTGTTCACAAAGTGTTGACCAACTCAATTTTTTTTTATTGTAACACAGGCATCTTATGGCATGCATGCCACACGTGGTACGCCAAGCAATTTCCAATGGCACGTATCCACAAATGACCTCACAAAGTCCAAACCAATAACTACTACAACACAAAGAAAATATTTAGCTGTTTCAATTTTAATATATACTAAAGTATATATGCTGTATATTACTATATAAAATATATTGCAGAACTGGTATATTGATCTTGACTTGTATTAAAAATACGTATGCTGTTGGCACACTGAATAATTTTAAAACCGTAAGTCGACACATAGGTAGCAAAAGGTTACCGACCCCTGTTGTAACCAACATGATACTCGGTACAGTGAACAATATTCTATGAAGGGATCTGAGCCACATTTTCAGCTGTTTCCCAATACTCCAGAACACTGTTTTCAAATGTGAGGGGAAAGGCTCAATTCAGAATGGCTGAAACATAGAGGAGGTGGAATTATGGTAAGGAGGGTGAGCTGGATGAGTAAAAGAAATTCTGTTAATATTAAGGAGTACCAAAATATATAAAAAGTGTTGCTTCCAAGTCTGGATAAGTGATGTGGAAATCACAATGAAGGGATTATTTTTCAAGAAGGTAATGTTCTTGCAGATATGGTAAAAAGAAACAAAATGATAGACTTATCAACAGCCTTTGTAATACTTTTGCCTTGTCAATTGCTAGTTTTTAGCTGAATAGAGAACATTGTGAACTAAATTTTGCAGGTATTAAAATCAAGAAAGTACAGAAACTGATTATTGTAGTTACAGACAATGGAAAAATCTATCACAGAAATCCGAGGGTGCATTGAATGAGCAAAAGGTGCCTTCAAGAAACTGAGCAAAAGAACAAGAAAATATCATTGGACACCATGAAAAAGAGTGCTGAACTGCTATGCAATATCTAATCTCCTATGTGGCAGTGATAGATGGACAGCTTTCAAGCAGATGAAGAGACTTGAAGGTATAGAGATATGGTTCTGTCAACAAATGCATAGAATATTATAGACAGAGTATGTGAGTAATAAAGAAATCTTAAGGTAAATAAAAACAATAAGAAAATTTACTATCAGAAAGAAACATTCAAAATTTCTGGGATACATAATGAAGAAAGAAAAAGCTAGAGAATTTAATACATGAGATATAATGAAGGCAAGAGAAACATTTGGAAACAATAATTTGCTTACTGAGTTTGTATGAATGGATAACAGAACGAAGAAGCATAGTAAAGAATAAAAAAAATAATTCAAACAACAAAAGGAATATCTTTATATATATATATATATATATATATATATATATATATATATATATATATATATTGTTTGACTTGTTAATATGGGCTATTTAACATCATAAAATGTTCATCCCTCTTTTACTCATTGATTTTGCTAGATTTTCTACTGTCTTGACTTTAACATTATTTGCAACAATTTTTATTGCTCCACAGAGATCTTTGCTTGAATAATGTTTTCCATTTTCATATACATTGATTTTAATGGTGAACTATGAGTTTTCAATTGGATTAATATTGAGAGAAGATGGGAGCAATTCCAGTAATTTAGTGTCTTTGAAATGTTTTGGGGTAAGGTGGGCAATAGTAGGCATTGTAAAGTTTTCTTCTATGAATTTACTCTTTAGCTTAGAGCTTCTTGGCTGGAACCTATACCACTCAAAGAACTTGTCCATGAAAGTCAAATAAGTCTTTGCATTTATTTTGATACTATCAGCAACTTTGAAAGAACTTGGTTCCTAAAACATTACTCCATCATCTTCCTATTGATTTTAAAGTCCTACATTTTTTACTATTTCCATGTGGGACCCAACTTCAAGCCCAGCCATTCAGTTCATCTCATTTACATTTGCATTCATCACCAATAATACTGGTGAGAAAGTATGTTTTCACATAATTCTTTACTCAACCTTAATATTTCTGACTGATGATTACTTAACGGTGATAGTTTAGTTATTTCCATGTCTTGAGGCCCTGTTCTTAATATCTTCTCTCTGTTTACATTCATAACACTAGCTTCAACTAATTTCTTGCTGGTCAGTTCAGTTTTCTTGCTTAAATACTTTATCTTATTTTTTCAAATCTTTTTTGTGACTTTCTTAAAGCCAGTTTTGCTTGTTCCTATCTTGCCAGTGTTTTCAGTTGTTCTCTGATCACAGTTCAACTTTTTCAAGCTTTGCAAAATTGTGTTTCCTTTCCACAGTAACTTTACAAAATTGTTTCCCTTTGCACAGTAAATTTACGAAATTGTGTTCCCTTTGCACAGTAAATTTACGAAATTGTGTTCCCTTTGCACAGTAACTTTACAATATTGTGTTCCCTTTGTGCAGGAAGTTTAAAAAATTGTGTTCCCTTTGCACAGGAAGTTTACAAAATTGTGTTCCCTTTCCACAGTAACTTTATAAAATTGTGTACCCTTTGTGCAGTAACTTTACAAAATTGTGTTCCCTTTGCGCAGTAACTTTACAAAATTGTGTTCCTTTTGTGCAGTAACATAACAAAATTGTGTTCCCTTTGTGCTTAACTTTACAAAATTGTGTTCCCTTTGCACAGTAACTTTACAAAATTGTGTTCCCTTTGTGCAGTAACTTTACAAAATTGTGTTCCCTTTGCACAGGAAGTTTACATAATTGTTTTCTTTTTGCATGTTAACTTTACAAAATTGTGTTCCTTTTTTGCATGTTAACTTTACAAAATTGTGTTCCTTTTGTGCAGTAACTTTACAAAATTGTGTTCCCTTTGTGCAGTAACTTTACAAAATTGTGTTCCCTTTGTGCAGTAACTTTACAAAATTGTGTTCCTTTTGTGCAGTAACTTTACAAAATTGTGTTCCCTTTGTGCAGTAACTTTACAAAATTGTTTTCCCTTTCTGCAGTAACTTTACAAAATTGTGTTCCCTTTGCACAGGAAGTTTACAAAATTGTGTTCCCTTTGTGCAGTAACTTTACAATAATTATGTTTCCATATTGAGCTGATATCTTTCTTATGATTCATTACATTTTTATACACCTGAAAATAAAAATAAAAATCAGTATGATTAATGCATATTTATTCTCAATATGAGTTGAATATTAAAAACTTCTTTCTTCAAAATAATTTATTTAGATATAAGCTGAACAAAATATTGCTTCTATAAATATATCCTGAAACTTTTACCAACATGGATTGGTTAATGGTAATTCTATTATGAAAACATCAACTTCAATGATAAAATCTTAGTTTTTACAATCTTGGAAGCAAAGAAAAAAACATATTGACAGTTTAAAATATGATATTGGTAATGTTAATATTAATAATGATGTTGATGGCAAGAAAAAGATGAACAGAAATAAAGCTGCAGGACTAGATAGGATTGTCATTGAGATACTGTCAGCCTTAGATGACTTTGAGATCAATAGATTTTTGTAATAATATAATATATGACAGTGGCAAAATACCAGTAAATCTATCTTCATAATAATGTCAAAGAATCCAGGTACAAATGAATGTGAATTCCATTAGAAAATCAATCACCTTAAGGAACCATGTAACTCTGCAGATCATTAGGATTCTAATGATTAGAACACAAAGCAGAATTAGGCTAGAAATAGGTAGAGGACAGGGTAGCTTTGTTAAAGACACTGAAACAGGAAATGCTATTCTTATGATCAGAAAATGCAGAAAATCTTATATCCATTTTCCATAGATTAAATGAAAGTATTTGATAACGTAAAAGACAAAGACCTATTTGAAGTGATAGGAAAACTTAATTCAGTAGGTTACTTGATGTTTATCTCTGATCCTTTTGGCTTCAATATATCCTGTGGGTGATAAATTTTCCAAGCCTGCTTTTCCTCTTATGTCCCCAGAAATTTCAACTTTTATATGAGAAAGATATTATAATAATAAAATAATCCAGGACAGTTACTGGGAACAACCTGATTTCATGAAGATGTACAATAACACAAAAAACAGATTAGTAAAGATGTATTTTCTCACTAGATTTATTTAACTTAAACAATTTGATGATATTAAGAGAACTTGAAGGCCTATCAGGATTTATTATCAATAACCTTATAAAATTATAGTTATTGATGATAAATCCTAATAGGTGGATGACACTGTATTGAATGAAAACTGCAAGAACTCTTAGCAATGAAAAGTGAGAAGAAAGGACTAATCATTAATCTTGAGTGGACAAAATGTATGTAAGTGAGGCAGCCCAAGCTGTGAACTAAAAATTCATGATATCAGAATCAAGTACATAAATTTAATTATCTGGTTATTGAAGTAACAGATGATGGCAAATATGATGCAGAAATCTGAAGAGATTTTGGAATAGTGAAAGATACCTTCCAAAAACCAAGCAAAGTACTCCCTTATGTGACAGTGAATGCTAGACAGTTTCCTCACAGATGCTGAGACTCAAACTGGCAGAGATGTGGTTCTACAGAAAGATGTTGAGAATAACATAGGCAAAACCTGTACGTAATGATGAAGTCTTCAAAAAAATAGAAACAACAAGAAAAACAAACTTAGAATTAGAAAGTTGAAATTTCTGGAGACATAAGGGGAAAGGCAGGCTTTGAAAATTTAACACTCACAGGACATTTTGAAAACAAAAGACAAAAGAGAGAAACATCAAGTAACCTATCTAAGGAATTTGTGTAAATTTGTGATGTGAGAGTGGGTAAAAAGTGCAGATAGTGGATTCAAATGTTGTTTAGAGCTTCAAGTGACAGGAAATTGTGGAGAGTGATGATCATTCATGTCCTGAAAGAAGAGAACACAAAAGATGATTATAGCACTATATATATTTTTCTTACTCACTTATGATAGAATTATCTTTTCATTTATCATAGTGTTATCTTTGTATTTATAATATATTGATCTCTCCAGTTATGCTATAATTTTCTCACCATTTATGATAGTTTTATCTAATTATTTATGATAGTTTTATCTTCTCAGTTATGATAGAAACTGCTAATTTTGATAGTTTTATAACCTTGTAGTTTTATCATTTATATTTGTCAGCATGCGTCTTTGCCATTGTTCGTATTTGTGATGCTTGCTTCAATGAAAATAACTAATTTGCATATTGAGTTTTTAAAAATCAAATCTTGAAAACATTTGTTTTGTTATTCATTTCCAATCTGACACTGCTGATATTTATAAATAAGACTGTTGCTATATATGGTCAGGTGTCCCCACTGTTCATCTCAAGGTTCTCAACAAAATCCAAAGACGGATATGCAATGTGATAGTTTCTAACTTGACATCTTGACTACAGTGACTTTCTCACAGACGTGATGTGGTTTCCTTCTGTTTTTTCTACAAATATTTTCATGACAACTGCTCCGACAAAGCTACTTTCACTGGTGCCCCAACTGCACAAATTTAAGCATGCTCTTATTCCCACCCTTTCACTGTTGAAACAGTTAAATGTAACTACCTTTTCTACTTCAACAGCTTCTTCTCTCACACTTCCTGGCAGTGGAACTCCCTTCCTCTTACTTGCTACCCTCATAGCTATAATCTTCAAATATTCAAATGTAATGTCAACATTTTCTGATGTCTTGATCTTGATCCCTGTCCTTCACTTATTCTTTCCTCATACACCCCTCTTTACTCTTACTCTTACTCTCACTCTCTGTAACCCTTTGCGTACTAGTGGCACTCTTGCCTTGCTTGGGGTGAAAGTGTTTTTATTTTGGAATCATTTCTCAAATTACTTTATTTACATTCAGGCTAAGATCTTTGTTGTTATTATCACAGTATTTTCTACATAGTAGTTTCCAACCTTCTTCAGGTGTCCATAACCTTCAGAATTTTGAACATAACCCTTTATTTAATCTACATGGGTAGATTATTCTCATTCTGCTGACCATGTCTAAGGATAATAGCCTAGTGGATTAAAGCATTGGTTCATGAATTTGGTAGCATAATAATTGTGAGTTCAATCTCAAGGATAGGTAGTACTGATTTGCACTCACTGGAAACATGGTTAGAATTAACAGTACTAAATAAAAACATGAGAAAATAGTCTTTGATAGGGACACTGCAATAAGAATAACCTATACTCTGTAAATTAAATAAGGGGTTCAAATTGAAAATTCCCTGAAGATTACCTAGCTCGACAGACACATGAAGAAAGTTGAAGAAAACAATCGCCAAAATGTTGTGATAATAACAACAAAGATGAGGACAATAGTCCAAATACAAATAGTGTAAATAATAACAACTCCTCATTCCTGAAATTCAGACAGAAATGAATTTTTTAGCCATTTTGCACATCAAACTTAGTAAAAAAAAATTAGATATTATGTATAAGTTAAATCTGTAGACTTCCCTTTAAAATACATAGCCACAGCCCCTCCTATGTGTTGCTGCTGTAGTTTTTCTAGCATCTAATTTTTTATTCAATAGAGCTGCTAGCCACATGGTTTTGGAGTTGTCCTTCTTCTAGGTTGGTTGCCAATCAAAGCTGGAGAGCCCAGTCTTTCTAATTTGGAAGAGAAAAGATAGTCATACAGTGCCATGCAAAAGTTTACAACACATTATAAAAAATGTTTCTTTAGGTATTTCTAACACAGATTAATGAAACTTTTACTGCTAATAATACATATGTTTAAGCCTTTAGTCAAACAATCAGACTGAAAAAATAATCAATAAATATATCCCACGAAGAAAAACCAATATTTAATAATACAAAAGTTGACAATACATTTATTAAATCATCTATTAATATTTTGTAGCGTAACCGTTATTGCTAATTACAGCCTATAGGCATTTAGAGTAGTCCCCTATGAATTTCTTGCCTGTTTCTTGGCTAATGCTTTTCCATTCTTCATGATAAAACTCCTTTAGTTCATGCAGGTTTTGTGGGTTCCTTCTTTAAATTCTCAGTTTCAGCTCTCTCCATAAATTTTCAATTGGATTGAGATCTGGAGATTGACTTGGCCATTTTAGAATGAACTTAATCAGGATTTTGTCAGTTATGTTTAGGGTTGTTGTCTTGTTGAAAGACCCAACCTGGTTTCAAGCCAAGTGAATGTGCACTCTTACATAAATTTCACTCCAAAATATCCCTATGATATTCTCCATTCATCCTCCCTTTTATTATTTCAATGTTCTCTACACATTGGGCACTAACACAACCACAGATGAGGATTGATTCACATCCAAATTTTACTATTGGGATAGTATTCTTTGGTTAATATCCAGTATCCTTCTTTCTCCAGACCTTTACCACAGCATTTCTACCAATAGGTTCAATTTTCATTTCTTCCAACCAAAGTACATTTTCCGAAAATGCTGCAGGTTTAATACAATGCTCATTTGCAAAATCCAGTCTAGCAAGAATGTGTTTTTGTTTAAGAAGTGTTTTTTTTCCTTGGAGCCCTCAAAAAGATGTCATATAGACAAAGTGAATGACTAATTGTATCCGTACTCACTTTTACTCCACTTACTTCTATTCCTCCCTGAAATTCTTTAAGTGTAACTTGAGGCTTGTTGCCAACGTTTCTCACCAATAATCTTGCTGTATGTTCCATTACCTTTCTAGGATGACCTGAGCTTTTTTGGGAATGAATGGAATGACACTTCTTCCAGTGATGAACTGTCATACCGACTGAACTTAATGGCACATTTAACTGACAAGACATATTCCTATGACCAAGTCCATTTATATGAAGGTCAACAATACTTTTACAGAAGTCTTGATCAATTATTTTGCTTTTTCCCATTCTGTCAATGTTTAAAGGGTGGTTGACAGAAAAAGAATGGCGTAATACTTTTAATCATTCCTTAAAGCAATCATAAAATTAATCTGGAATGTTCTCAAAAAACAACCACATCCTAATTTAGAACATTCTAGTAAAATTTGAACACTTTTATAAAAAAAAACTGTTGTAAATAAAAAAAAATGTGTGGTAAACTTTTGAATTACTAAATATCAGTTTTTCTTCATGGGATACTTTTTTGAAGTTTTTTAAAAAATTTGATTGTTTGACTGCATACCTAAATATATATTCAATGAGCAGTAAAAGTTTAATTCATGTAACTGTATTAGAAAAACATTTTTTGTAATGTGCTGTAAAATTTTGCATGGCACTGTATCTTGTCTAGGGTATGTGTGTGAAAACAAATGCAAAAGTTGTCATGTTAATAACTGTTACACTACACACATATCAGATTAAGCACTCAAAGTTGACTCTTTTTAATTGGATTGTAGCAGGTAAAGTTTAATGTATAAAATAAAACAAAAATATTTCTTATCATCTACTTAACATCTTAAGGCTTCATTAACATTAACACCAACATTCTTAATTTTTGAGATCAGATATTTGGATAGGTGAAACAAATAATTAAGGACCTGATAGAAAAATAAAAACAATCTCACAAGCATTCACCACACTTCCCGACACCCCATACCATCCTTAATATAAAACCCAAGAAAAAAATGAACTTTGAGGCCTTCTTCCCCTAACCCTTTTGCTAGAATGTCAAAACAGGTCAGTCCACTCCACTCTTTAACAACAATCAGGGCAACTTTCTCTCCCTCTCCCTGCTTGCTGCAAAGAAAGAGTCTTTCTCTCTCTCTCTCTCTCTCTCTCTCTCTCTCTATTCCAATATACCATGAGCTAAGAAGGATACAATTTGTATTCATAAAAAAAGAAAATATACCTTGCAAAACAATGTTTGCTCAGCATTCATTTTAAATGTGAAAACCAACATTCTGCATCACCCTCCACAGGATCATATATTTTGAAAATCTAACAAATATTATAAATGATTATATATGTTGCATAAGCAACAAATGACAAGAAAAATGTTTATCAAATTGCTTTAAGTACAACAATAATTTTAAAGCAAAAGCAGATGTCACAAAAAATAAAACACTAAACAATGTAGATGGACTTTGTTCACATGCTGCTAGGTAGGTATCATTGCTAGTTATCTATAAATTTGTAGTTATCTATAAATTACTAATAAAAACAGACCAGTCACATACACATACACAAATTGATTGGGATTTAATGGTGAGTTTTAATTTACACAGGTTTTATTGAATACTATTGAAAATTTGGCAATGTTTAACTTTTGTGCATGCAAAAAAAAACAAAAAAAAAACATTGTGTCAAAAGGACAAACTCAATCTTAAAGAATTTTTAGCAATGTTCAACGTTCATGCCCACAAAAAATGTTGAACCTTCATGCCCACAAAAAAATGTTCAACATTCATGCCCACAAAAAAATGGCATGTCAAAAGGACAGTTTTTCCCTTGACACTGCTATTATTTTAACTACCTTTACTCCTCTGCAATTTTTATTGTTTTTAAAAGTTATTATTAGAATTTTAATAAAATCTAAACATATAAAAGTGAATTAATACATTTTCTTTAGTAAATAATAAGTATTTCATTATAGTTGGTTCATATATTTTCATAATTTAATAAATTTTTATAAATTTATGAAGAAAAAAATTGTTTTCATATTTATTTCTAGATAAATTGGTAAATGATAAATATTGCATTTTATTAGTTTTATTGTATTAGTTTTTAGAATGTTTTAAATAAACAATCTGATAAATAAATAATGTTTAATATTTTTGTTATAAATTCTCCAAAACAAAGAAAATGTATAAATTCACTTTATGTTTAGGTTTTATTAAAATTCTAATCATTGCTTCTTGAAACAATAAACATTGCCAAGGAGTGAAGTTAGTAAAAATAATAGCAGTGACAAAGGAAAAACTTCCTTTTAACATTACATTTTTTTGTTTGCCAAAAATTCTTTAATATTTTATTTTTGTTTCTTTTTTGTTTGAATCATTTTTTTCATTTCTGGGGAGATTTTGAACATAAATTATCCAATTTCTTCTAACTGCTTTCAGCTTTCATAAACATTTGGTTTCTGGATTAAATGTAGCATAATTATGTTTCATCAACAGTGACAAGGAATTTGCAAAAGATAATCACTAGATTGCTGAAGACACTGTAAAATCAGCTTTGTACTGTCGACTTGATATCACTTTTGGTTGGCATTCAAACATTTTGGCATCCATTTAGCTGACAGCATCTGTATATTCAACTGGTCATGAATTATAAACTCAATGCATTTCCAAGATATCTCCTGTACCTTAGCAGTGCTTTTTACTGAGATTTGTCAACTGGCCAAAATTAGGTTATATAAGATGATCAACAATTTCAGCTGTTGATATGGTTGAAGTCCTTCCAGATCATGATGCATGGTGGGGTTCAAAATCTCCATGCTTGGAAGTTGGCATACCACTTCTTTACATTTGAATATAATAAGCTTTTGTAATCAGCTGTTTACATCAAACATTCATGGATATTTTTTGGAGTTTTCATTTGCAAAAGGAATAACTTCTTAATAAAGTTGAGTTCAAATTGTTCACATGATTTTGTCAATGATCTAAAAGAAATTAGAAAATAATCACAAAGACCCTGCAAATTGTCACTTTAGAAAATAAAACAAAACTTAACCAGCTTTTTGAAAATGGATCAGATTCATGCCCATCTTTCTGTCTTTTGAAAATTGCGGCTATGCATTCGTTACACACACATACACATCCTACGTTTTATAGATAGAGATTAAACAATTGCACATTGTTCAAAAAACCTAATCCTCATTATTCCTTTCTTTTGGCAATCAAATGCTTATTGTAACAGATGTAATTTATTTATGCATTAGCTGGAATCCTCTTATTATTGGTGTTAGGTTGATTTTTTCCCCTCATTTTCTGTTTGTGTGATTGTACATGTGTGTATCAAACATGTTTTATTAAATTCAATTAACAAGGTTGTTTTTTTATTATATCTTTCCAATTTTCAAATCACTTGTTGCACATTCGAATCAATTTGTGGAGAAACTGTGCAAATTTCATGTTTTAGTTCAAGTTCTTTTGGCCATCTATAGTTATTAATGTTATCAGCACCATTATACATATTTTCTATAAAATATAAATATAAAAATATATAAATACTTAATTTATATTGGCATTTTGTCATTATTTTAACAATATTAGCAGTGCATATTTCTATAGTCTTATAGATGTTTTAAAATTCTGACACGAAGCTTGATTTGTTTGTAGGTCAAGGTGAATTTATTACCACAGGACTCCTGAACTCAACTGTACAAAGAGAACCTTGCAGGCTTCTGTTTTATGCTCTATTTCTCTGTAGAAATGGTAATTTTGGCAGTGGATAATGAAAGTTTAATCAAAATCTGATCTTGTGGCAGAAGTAAAAATCCAGTTTAGATAAGAAAAAAAAAATGATAAAAATATCACCTTATCTTTAAAAAAGAAACAATCCAGAAAAATAATACACAGAACAAATGGATAAAATGAAAAATGTTCAAACACACACATACAAATGCACACACATGAGCGTTTGTGTTTATATATAAAAAGAGAGAGAGGGAGAGAGACTGAAAGTTTTAGAAAGATAACAAAACACCCAAATATTATATGAATATCAGATAGAAAAATGGAAGGAAATTGTCTGACTTGCTTGTGATAGCCTCCAGCACAATTCTGACTCAATTTGCTTACAAAATTGACAAGTTCTGGTGAGAAGAAAAAAGGTCAAAAATAGAAAGGGTCTTGTTGAATTCTATCAATTGATTGATAGATTCTTGACTGAGCAGGTGTCAAATCATCAGCACTCAAGGCAAAACAATTCTATTTGCCAATGAGTACAAAACAATGATTGGGATGTCTGCAGCAGCAAAACCAATTAAAACTTTTCTTGAAGTGCACAGGGACCAGTTGCCAAAAATTTAGAAATTTCATTTTGGGAAGTAAAGAACTTGCATTTATTTGGCATAGAGGTTCTGACATTTGCATTTTCCATCAAGTTGAGCTCTCCTGTGCTTGTCATTTGTGTGTGATGGGTGTGTCACAGCCATACCAGTTGTCTGAAAATGAAGTGGATGGTCTTTTATGAAGTTGAAACCTGTGGATTGTGCATGGCTCTACTAAATAACTTAATCAGAATGAGAACTCTGAAGGTAAAGGGGTTATCATCTGTGTGATTAGGTGGCAGCAGTCTAAGCAAGTCACTTTCGTGACCTTCTTTCTGTTGACCCATGCCAATGGATACTGGCTTCAACTAGTTTACTGAAAATGGTAACTGAAACAGGTCTTTTGGGTTAAATTGAAAATGGGTCTGAAACAAAGATTTTATTTTCCATGAAATTGCTTGTATTTTATATCAGTGGATTCTGAGATGTGAATAGGTTGGCAGTATCACTACTACAAGTTTTTGATAATGAAAGAAGGACATATATTAAAACAGAATTGAATAGATAGATATTTATTCTGATTGATTCAAATTTTCACTCAAATCAGGAGCATAAAAGGCACTTCACATTCACATTTCATGACCAACAGTCAGGGCCGGTGAAGGGTTCTCATGGGAAACCTCCTCTGAATCTATGATATGGAGACCCCCCCCCACTCTACTACATCTCAATTTTCATAAGGTAGTATTCATTTAAAATACATATATTCTTGGAATCTAAGTATGTACAATAATGTACCATCTGCAATATAGGAGAACAATTCAACTAGAAAATTTTTTAATAGATACAATATATCTGTTGTAACCTAAAATATTAGGAACAGCAAAATTTTACAAAACACAGTTAAATATATTTTAAAACACAGCAATATTCATTTTTATTCTCACCAACCAGGATACAGCAGGATTGGGTTGGATAACAATTCACTGTCTGCAGGTGGTGTATTGTCCAGCAGCCATGTTGTTGTCTGATACTACATTTTATTCCATGAAGAGTCCATGATTCATTAGGGGAGAGTTGTCTCCCCTAATCATATCTAAATACAAATTGGAGACAGAACATTCCGTATTAAATAAATCAACAATGTTTTGCAGCAGTTTTTAACATCAACTTGATTTTTTATTGTTAAAAAGTTGAATAATTTGAACACATTCAACATTATGGGTAGAATATAGTGTTTTTTTTAGACTTAAGATGAGTAAAACAAATTCACAGATTTGAATAATAATAGAAGCCCCAGAATGATGTCAAAATTTTTCAAATTTATTAATTGTGCTTAGTTTCATATATAAATTAAGTAGAAAAAAGAAAATGTTGTTAAGATAGGGTTGCAAAGTATTGACTTAGGCCCCCAATCAGCTTCTAACAAAAGGCATGTTTAAAATGTAAAAAGAAAATCCTAACATTTAAAAGCACAAGAATAAAATGAAAATGATACTTGAAAAATTGATAATGATGAAATGATAATGTTTCATTTGATAATGTTTCATTTAATAAATTCAATGAAATAAATAGGATGTGGTGGATAAATTTTCATCTAAATTATGCAAAAATGAAAATAACACTAACACCTCATTTGAACCAAAATTACACAAAAATATCTTGAAATAGTAAAAAGTAAATTTATTGAATAAAATTGCCATTGGCTTCAACCATGGCCTCCAGATGACTTTAGAAACTCCTGCATCTCTTCTGGACAGTCTCCTCTGTTTAAGTCAATGAATGCTGCTATAATCCTTGCCATCAAGTCATCTTTGGTGTTAGAAAGAGATTTGTTAGTCTCTTGCTGAACTGTGCCCCACACATAATAATCAAGGGGGTTGCAGTCTGGGGAGTTAGGTGGCCAGATATAAGGGGTGACATGGTCGCAAAAATTGTCTGACAGCCACAATTGGCTTCTCCTGCTTGTGTGGCATGGTGCAGAGTCCTGTTGGCAGATATAGAGTCTTCCAGCAGCCACCCTCTTGATCCAGAGCAGCAGTACTTCCTCAAGGCACTATAGGCCTCTGTTTTTTGTTTTTAGTATGAGGCCCTCGCCAACAAATTTGACAGTTCTTTTTTTATCAGAATGATCAGTATAAGTTTTCTGAACTGCCTTATCTTCTTAATCACCATTAGACACACCAACTCTTTCTGAATCCTTTGCACTGTTCTCAGTTCACCCAGAACACTCTGAAATGTTGGTATTCGAGCTTCCAGTGCAAATATCAAGCAGTACATCATGCTGTTTCCAAATTTCTGGCAGAGTGAATTGTGCCATA
The DNA here is from genome assembly GCA_903632075.3 of Acanthosepion pharaonis. NCBI lineage: Eukaryota > Metazoa > Mollusca > Cephalopoda > Sepiida > Sepiidae > Acanthosepion > Acanthosepion pharaonis. The sequence continues at coordinate 428,214 of CAHIKZ030005456.1, read as the reverse complement.
CTGCTCTTCTTTTCACAGATTGTGTCCAACTGACCCCACTATACTGTGCAGTTGACAAAAACAAACGTGTATGCACAAAGTTAAAAATATAAAATGGTAACAATTTATCCATTGCATCCTGTAGACTGATTTAAGAAGATATGATGGAAAAAAAAACCACTTGTTTCAGTCATTGTGAAATACTTTTATCTAATCCCCTTACAAATCCTTTTATTTGGTCCCTTACATATAGCTTCCAGGAGTCATTGTGAAATATTTTTTATTTAGTTCTGTTACATGTAGCTTCAAGAGGATCATTGTAAAACCCAAATCTCTGACCTCCCTTATATATATCTTCTAAGGGTTTATGATGAAATCCCTTTATCTGATCTCCTTAAATGTAGCTTCCAGAGGTCACTAAAAATATTTTTATCTGACCCCCTTAAGATAACTTCTTGGGGATCATGAAAAAAAACATTTATTTAGTCTTCTTACATACAGTTTCCATGGGTCATTGTAAAATCCTTTTATCTGGTCCCTTTAAATGTGTCTCTTCCAGTGTGCTATTATAAAACCCATTTATCTGGTCCCCTATATAGTTTCTGGGGTCATTGTACAACCCTTTCATCTGGTAACATTACATATAGCTTCCAAGGAGTTATTGGTAATCCTTTTATCTTGTTTCCTTAAATGAAGCTTTTAACGTTCATAGTGTCATTCTAAAACTTATTTATTTAGTCCCCTTACAGGTGTCAATTTCTTTTTTCTGAAATTCCCACAGAAAATAAATTCACTTCTTTTTATTTGAGAATGTGACAAACCCTCAACAGTAATTTAATAAAAATCTTCAAATAAAAACATCCCTCTTTTTAAAATAAAAGTCCTAAGTTATTTTTTATGGTACTTAATGCCTTATACCCATTTACTTTTAATATTTATACTTCTTTGGGGTTAGGATACGTATAAATAGCCTATGGTGTCATGGTGTAAAGAGCAGCCAACCAGATGTTACAGTTTCGTATTTAAAACTCAGATATTATTTAAGCCATTCTTTTTTATTTTTAAGAAAAAGTAATGGGTTATTATATGACTGGCACTACAGATTCACAAACAAAGAACTGTAACAAATAAAAGAAACCAAATCACTTGAGGACTACCAACAGTAGCAAGAATTAAAATGGATAGCACATGAAAGTAAAAGATGAAATAATGACATAATCAAGATGTTGACAGTTCACACTACTTCAAATAAAAGATTCGGTAGGAAACACCCATCTGTACTGGAATGATTGAAAACAGTTCCTGGATTTGAGAAACCTGTTTTCCTGAAAAATTGTTTTAAGAGAAAAAATTTATAAATTTAATCAGAAAGCAGTAATGGCCACTTGGTCAATAAAAGCCAAATGTTTCCTTGTAGGGAAACGGCTAATATTACCATTACCATCAAATACGGTATATGGATCTTTTCTTGAAGTTTGGGGTAATTTTTCATCTAATGTTAATATTTTTCTTTCTGTGCATGTGGGCTATATACACACACACACACACACACACACTTTTATGCATCAAAATTTGTGTAGATATATGTATGCTGATTTGACTTTGTATATAGAGAGTGTCTCATGTATTTGAAAACACACATCTTAGAAGCTATAATCTAACATAATGCACCAAACTAACATTTTCAATTAATGGCAACTTTCAGTCTGGCACAAGGAATGAAAGAGCAAGTCAGTCTCTTGGCACGTTACCAGCTTAGAAGCAGAAAGTCTCTTGAAAGTGGCCAGATGACCAGGAGGAACATCAGCAGGTGGTTCTGCGTGGATCTGCAGAGCTACTGATGGTGATGCAAATCAAACTCACATCATTTTTGATCATTATAAGCAATGATAGTTATGTTATAATGATTTACCTTGTACAGAGCCTTCATCAGTAAATTCCATCATCATTTTCACATTGCTTCAAGATATGGTGGTCAATTCTTGGACTGTGGAGTTGGCTATACATTTTTCAGTATATCTCTACACCCTCCTACAAAACTCAAGAGCAGCTTCTTGAGAATTTTTATGATCATATCACTCCAACATTTGGTTGTCTCCTTTCTTCTTATTTGAATCTCCTCATCTCTTATGTGCAGCTGGTCACTGAGTTCAGGAAATAAGGTCCACTCTTCATTCTGATGTTATCCTTTTAGTTAGGAAATCCACTGTGAAAACAAACTCAAAACTAATAGATTTTTCGCTCAAAAATAGAAATGGACAAACAAAATAGATTTAAAAGAAATACACAAATAAGGAAAACATTTTTCACACAGAAACAATAATTTGGAACAAATGATAGAGGGAAACATGGTGAATGAGATTAGAATATCGGACTTAGAAGGTAGGCATGGTGGAGTAATCGATAGTTGTTTGGATTGAGGAATCGGAGAGCCGAGTTCGAATTCCAGTTGAATCCATTACATTGACTTATGTGCTAATACCTTGGGAAAGGTATGAATCCTCTTCTCCCCCCACCCCAGCTGTGTGCAAATAACAGGACAGACCTGGTTCTATAGCGTTGGATAGCAACTGGACTACCGCAGAAAGAAATGGCAACCTACTGTGGGAAAAACTCTGCCTTGTCTAAGCGTATATTACACATGGTACATAACTGACTGAGGGAGCAAATATTTACTGTGTTGCCTCATATATCAGTAGTAGGTAAAAGAAAGAAATGTGTATAGTTTGAAAATTGTAGCTAAACACGTGATAAATGTATAGTTTTATATTTTACAGAATATTTGAAATCATCCTTGTAATTTTAACACTGTTACTACTGCTACTATACTACTAGTAAGTAGTAAAGTTTCTAAGACTAGAAACATATCTACCGGGCCATTTGGTGACCATTACACAACAATAAGAGATGTCATTGAGAGAAACTAACCAGTCACTCTACAAGACCAATGTTTCATTAAAGGTCAACCTTAAAATATGGTAACCAAAATGAAGGTACACTGAGGAGTGGTTTTGCTGAACAACCATTTTTTGTTTTTCTATGTTGAATATGTGTCCATAATTGTTATATTCCATGCTAATAGGAATATATACTTGACAAACATGGTGGATAAAATAAGTAAAGGTTTATTGTAAAAAAACGAGTACAATAAGAATAAAAGGTAACAGTTATGCACAAGGTTGTTGCAAGTCTATTCAGTAGTGAGTGCTACTATTGGAAGGTCAGTAGTTCTCATGTAAGTCTGAGTCATACTCAACAGATCACATCTACACTCTGTAGTCCATTGGCATACAGATACTTATAGGCAGTTACTACCTTTAGTTTGGTCACTCATGGGGGTCACATGTTATTCCATTACATCAATAACTTTTTGAACAATATTGATATTTTCTATTGAATAGCATTTTTTTATTTTACAATATTTTTCTTAACTAGATTTTTTTTAAACAACATCACCCCAAGCAAGGCAGTAATGCCACTAGCATGCAAAGGGTTATAGAGGGTGAAAGTAAGAGTAAAGAGGGTTGTTTGAAGAAAGAATAAAGAGAAGGATGGGGATCAAAATCAAGGCATCAGATGTCAATTGACATTACATTTGAATATTTGAAAATTATAACTATCAGGAGAAGCAAGTAAGAGGAAGGGAGTTCCACTATCGGGAAGTGTGAGAGAAGATGTTAGAGTAGAAGGGGCAGTTACATTTAACAGTTTTGACAGTGAAAGGGTGGGGCTGAGATGCCAGCCTAGTAGCATGCTTAAATTCATGCAATTGGGGCACCAGTGAAAATAGCTTGTTAAAGCAGTTGCTATAAAAATATTTGTAGAAAAGACAGAGGGAAGCCACAGCAAATCTGTCAGAAAGTGGCTGTAGTTGAGATGCCAGGTCAGGACCTATCACATTGCATATCTGTCTTTGGATTTAGTTTTATCTGTGTCTGTGTTTTGATTCCTGTTCTTTTAGTGTTCATGCTCCTTAATAATTTATTTCCTTTTCTTATATTCTTTCACCCTCAGTAACCCCCTGCATCATAGTGGCTTTACTTTATTGCATTGCTTGAGTGAATTGATCAATATATATGTGTGTGTGTGTATAGTTGTGTTTATATATATATATATATATATATATATATATATATATATATATATAATAAAATAGTGTAAATATATATATATATATATATATATATATATATAAAGAACAGTCAGATTAATAATCCACAATTCTTTAGCATTTATTTTTTTTTAAAGTGCTCAATACAACGTAGAGCATAATATTTTAATAATATTTTTATTTCAAAAATATTTTAGATCTCAACACAGAAATTTCTATGTTTTGGAATTTTAAATTTGTTTCATTATCAAGTGATGTCAAGTAACTTTTGATGAAAAAACAGAATGGTATTTTATTGAAGAGTTAAGAAGAAGAAAGGAACAAGATTTCAAAATTTTATAGGTATGTCCTGTTTGACCAATCAAAAGACAGGTCAAAGCTGAAGCAGAAAAGTGAAAAATATAGATTAGAGGTTGGGGGGGTGTTATTCATACTTGTCTACATGAACTGTCATTTTTAGACGTGTCACCATTACATCCTGTTAAGAATATAATTTCAAGATACAATGAAATAATCATATATATATATAGGTTAATTTTAGGATTTGATTTGATTTTTTTTTTAATCATTTTTTGTATATACTTTAGAACTATCTTAAAAGGGCCTCTCAGTCAGTTATGTGCCATGCGTGATACACGCATAAGTGATCATGTATCTTTCGATACATGACTGACAAGGCAGATTTTTTTCCTACAGCAGACCAGTTACCATACAAGGCTATAGAACCTGGTCTGTACTGCTATTTGCTCATAGCTGGAGGGGGAAGAAGAGGATTCATATCTTTCCCAAAGGTATTAGCATGTAAGTGAATGTAATGGATTTAATTGGAATTAAAACATGGCTCTCTGATTCCTCAGTCCGAGCCATGATCCATTACTCCATGAGGGGCTCTAGTATGATTAAATCATTTTTATATATACTATTTTGATCCTAAAATACAATACTTATTATATTCAATGGGTCATAAGACAAGTCAATATTAAAATAAAAAATCAAGGAATTAAATAAATATTATGTGTTCTATTATATATAATAAAATAATGGATATATGATTGTAATACATGGATTTTTTTATGAAAAATTCTATGAATTATATTTCAAATTAAACAGTATACAATGAGTACATATTACAGTTCATTCTGCTGAATTAATAGATCATTATTTTTAGGAAACTTCATAATATACAGCTTTTCATGCTGACATGGGATAAATTCTCGTTTTTTTTTAATATTTTCTATTTTACTGTGGGAGGTTTATTAATTTCTTTTAAATACCAAATTACAGTACCCATTGTCGTTAAAAGAAGACATATGTTGAGATATATATGTATGTTATTTACACTATTTACATTGTTCAGACTGTTGTCCTCATTTTTATTGCTATATTCAATGTTTTGGCTGTTATACATGCCAGCCTTCTTCAGGTGATTGGAATTTCAAACTAAAACCTTTATTTCATCCACCATACTAGACTGTCCTAGTTCCATGTGCCATGCCTCTTCTGAATATCTCAGTTATCTCCCTTTAACTCAACTCTGCAAGTTTTTGTTCACCTCTGCAATATCCAGGTATTGAACTCACAGCTCTTTGGGTCAAGTCACTGGATCCAACCAATGCTTTTATCTACTGGCCCATGTGTCCTTCAGGACACAATGTAAATAGTGCAAATAATTACAATACCTCCTCTCAGAAATATAGATATATATATATATAAAATTGAACAGTGAAGTCAACACTCGGAGGCGACAGACTGTTTCATGCTAGATGCAATCATTAGGCACTTTATCCCATAAATATAGCACATCTTAAAACTTTATTTATTTATCTTTATATAATAAAATGACTGATATGAAATACTTGAACATAGTAGGTAGGATGGAATATATAAAAACCAGTTGGATGTTTAAAATATTCAATTCAGTTGCCAATGTTTCATTTAATAAAAACACAATTAAGATAACAATTTGAATTGAGTTGTTTTGATGATGTTCTTATTCAATAAAACACAGGCAACAATTAAAAAAATGTATTCATCCAACTGAATTCTTATATTCCTTCTCATATATATATATATATATATATATATATATATATATATATATATATATATATATAGAGAGAGAGAGAGAGAGAGAGAGAGAACATTTGTGTGTGTTTCTACAGACATTGTTCATGTTCCTGTGACTGCAAATGTATATATCTTTGTGTGTATGTGGCTACTTAAAATTCAAAGTGATTCACCAGACATTTGACGTCTCTTTCAAAATCATTCCAGCAGAAAGCAAGAACCTCATTTCCTTTCAATTTTATCTTTCTTTGAAGAGACAAGTTTCATTTCTAAATTTCCTCAAACATTTGGGAATAACACCTTGTCTCTATATAATATCTATCCTACACAGACATGCACTTTTTTATATAGTCTGATGCGTACAAATTTGTATTCAGATCAATGCAAATATCAGTGTGTTTGTGTGTGATGTGTCTTTATGTATAATACTCACAGACATTTATTTATTTCACTCATATATGAACTTGTAAACCAAACTTTTGACCTGTCAACAATATGGATTTACTCATACCTGTAATTTCATCATCAATGCTGAATTCAGCTGTGAAATCAGGTAAACAGACAGTGACAATCCTCTGAAATTGTTATTATATTTTTGCAGTGAATTATATAATAAAATAGTCCTTCATTGACTAATAATAATACCCATAAAAATATGGGATTATTTATATAATATCAGAGCTCTTGCCTCATATAAAAGTATCTGTGTACCCTGCGTAAGATCAGTATAGTATCTGTATTGTCTATGAAAGTTATGTGTAAAAAACAAGAAATAGATTTTTGGAAAAAAATATTACCAACAATGAAGATTTTGTTAGTATTAAATAACCCATTGAGGTTGATATGCCATAAAACAAAATAAACCAATCTAAACCAAAGAATACATATTCTAGTCATACGAATCTATCCTAAAAATGTTGTTGGCATTAAATAACCCATTGAGGTTCATATCCCATTAAACCAAATAATAAATTGTTTTTCCCAATATCTCCTTCCATACACTCTATATTTTGAATTTACACCTCAATAATATATTGGGTTTATATTAGCTTTGAGCTTTGAATTTGAGTATAATTTAGAGTTCCTCTAATGGGACCCAGTATTTTGAAAAAACAACTGTAATAAGTGGTTTAATCACCATATGTGCTTGATGATTTGGGAAACCATGAAACTTTAAGTTGCACTATTTTGTTTGCACCATAGATTCAATAAAATAAATATTCATTTGCTTATCTGCATATGCATACTATCACACATATATACAGTTGCTAATATCTCATTATTTAGTTTATATACATACTTATATCTATCTACCTCTCATATATATATATATATATATATATATAAATACTGGTATTGTAGCCAATGATATATGATTTTGTACTTTAAACAAATGGCAGTCATTTTGGTGATATTGTTTCATTTCTATCATTTCAATATTTATGCAACATTAGTTGTAAAACATGTATGAGCAATGTTAACAAGCAAAACTTTATGATCTTTAAATAACATAGAAAATTGCTAATTTCCTTGCACGAGATCCTTGCACGATCAAGAAACTTCTAAGAAATCAAGCTGCAGACAATGTATGACCTGACAAAAGGAAGATGGAAAAATCATTCATTTTCTCTCTTTAAATGAAAAGCCAATATACCTAAACATCATTATGGTTCATACTGAAACATTTAGCAATATATAGGGAACCAATATACATTTTTATATAGTAGGATAAGATTCTATTATGACCATAACAAAATAATATAATCATCAGATACCATTTTAGAGCACTCAGAACTTGTAGACTGCAATTCATATATATAAAGGTGTGTTGAAAAGTTCATAGACTAACTATGAAGGAGTGATGCTGGAGTTGTGAAATCTTGAATGCTAATGCATCTTATTATTATCTTCTTATTAATACCTGCATTGTTTCTTTCCAGATAAACTGACATTTAACTTTTCAAAGAAGACTGCTCTTCTTGTTTTATAACTGCCTAAGAAAGTTGGCATAGTACTCTCCATTGATGGTGTGACCCTTTTGAAGATAGTCAATAAACAAAATGCTTTTTGCTTACCCCAAAACTGAGACCATTACCTTCCCTACAGATGGAACAACCTTGGCCTTCTTTGGAGCAGGTGAAGAGTGATGTTTACACTTCATGGATTCTGTATTTGTCTCTGGCTCAAAAGGATGAATCCAACACTCATCTTAGGTTAGGAAACATTCAAGGAAACCAGTGAAATCTACTTGAAACATTTCAGATTTTCCTATGATGTGATAATCCTTGGCATGTTTGATCAGGTGTCAGATGTGGAGTTCACTGAGCAGAAACCTTTGTCATGCAAATTTCATTGTGCAGAATATTCTCAACTGTCTCATTGGATATGTTAATAACATTGGCTATTTGATTTATAGTCAATCACTTGTCATTCATCACCATGTGGTGAATACAATGAATGTTTTCCCTAGTGGTGGCAGTTACAGGTCATCCAAATCTTGGGTCATCTTCAAGACACTCACTTCCCCTTGTAAATTTAGCTGGAGTAACATCCCCTAATGTAGCAGCCATATCAGCATGAATATCTTTTGGGGCTAAACCCTTTTTCTGCAGTTACTTGATAACACCACAATGCCAAATTTTGTTGATTTTGAAGAAAAGATGGTACAAGTTACTTTTGAAGTGCTCTGTGAATAATCAGATGTCAGTTTACCTGGAAAGAAACTATGCAGTTATTAATAAGAAAAGTTGAAATGAATACATGCAAAATTTCACGGCTCTAGCATCACTCCTTCATATTCAGCCTATGAACTTTTCAGCCTACCCTTGTATGATGTGTGTTTATATATATATATATATATATATATATATATATATATTCACACAAATACATTTATCAATAGAATGCAAATTGAAGGCATTTGTTCTTTTAATAATTCTAACATTTTTCTTCAATACCTCTAGAGACTACGATGTGACTGAAAGATGGTCTGAAGATACAAATGCTTGGAGAATTAGACAATAACAAAATCTCTGGAAGCATGCTCATAGTTGGATAGGAGTCTCTCTTTTTCTCAAACTGTTTTTATTCATCTATCAAGGGACTGAGAATTCTAGTTTCATCAGTGGAAACCTGATATGAATGCATATAAGTAGTTTTTATTAGTTTTAGATATCTCAGACATATCTACATGTGTATATATCAATATGTATGTTAATTTAAGAATCTACATAGATACATTAATATATGCATGCACATACACCCAAACACAATTATTTATTCATATACATAAACAAAACATGCCTGTTTTACAATATAATTTTTTTTTATTGGTGACATGTGAATAGCAATTCATCAATTGAAACACAATGAATCTTAAATTACAGCTTTTTTTGTAATGTGTTCAACACTATTATGAATTGGTGGTTTCTTGTTTTTGAGTATACTCATTTTCTAGGGTTGCTAACCAGTCCCTTTTGCAGACCCCTGCTCAGACACATTTGCATTTCTTCAATACCCACAGAGTTGACATGTGCTTTATACTGCAGTTATGATGAGTGAACCTTAGTTACAGTTTCTAAGAGAGAATGCTTATGCCATCATGATCAGTAACTTAACAGGGTTAGTAGTCACAATGACTTATGAATTTGTGCTGGCAAAACCATTGACCATTTCCAAACTGTTTTGTCTGTCTGGTTTCACTTATAAGGATTATGTCAACCTATGGTATGGTTTTCAGGCACATCCTAATAGTACTGCATGCTGGAGTCATCTTTCAAAATCTTTACCAAAAAATCACCTCCTTGACCAATTGACCATGCTAAGGTTTGAACCTGGGTCCCATAGTTGAAACTCTAATGATCTAACCACTTAAACATTTCTGTATATATATACATATTTATATATACATATGTATGTGCCTTATGGTATCAGTCATTACTAAGCCTAATTTAGTTTGGCAAAAGGCTACAAGTTTGGAGTGTATAGGGAGGATCAAATCATTACAGCAGAAGAAGTGCAATAAACTAGTGCATAAACCATTGTGATAAACTATCTTATTGCTATTAATTTAACATTTGTTAGCAAAAAAAACAGCTCAACATGCAAATTAAAAATTGGAGATAACAAAATCAAACAAGTTCGACAATTTAAATATCTGGGAAGTATTTTAACAGAGGACGGTCAGTGTGACACTGAAACCCAAAGACACATTGGAATAGCAAAAGATGCATCACAAAAGCTCAGCAAAGTATTAAGAAACAGGAAAATTTTGTTAGAAACAAAGAAAAGAATACTTAACTATTAAATAATATCAGTCCTGCTATATGGCAGCAAATGCTGGACAATCTCCTCTGTGATGAAGAAGAGACTTGAAGCAATAGAAAATGGTTCTGTAGAAGAATGCTGAGAATAACAAGGACCAAACATGTGAGCAACAATGAAGTTTTAAAGGAAATGGAAACAAAAAGGACTCTTATGCTTAACATTAGAAAGAGATAATTGAAATTTCTAGGGCATATAATGAGGAAAGAAGGCTTGGAAAATTTGATACTCATGAGGCAGATTGAATGCAAGAGAGTTAGATGAAAACAATGCATAAACTACCTAGTGAGGTTGAGTAAATAAATGGCAGAACAGTGTTTAGGAGAGATTACAAAAAGACATAATTTATTAAGAGTTACAAAGGACAGGATATTGTGGAGAGCCATGATCACCTATATTCTAAAAGAACTCAGCACATAGAAAAAGAAGTCTAACACAAGGTCGTAAGTGTTGGGCACCCAATGAAGATTGAACTCCCTACCCAGTATTAATGGTCTACCAGACTAACCGCATGGTTAATTATCCATGTGATTTCTAGTATATTTGTAGAAAAAGGTTTTTCACTAAATTATTATGTTTAAGGATATGAACATTTTATATAACATCTGAAGTGAGTTTGTAAATTTCAACAGGATAGTCTAGTAAATAATGTATTGCTTTATTTTAATGTCATCTCTATCCATGTTTGCTTATAAACATCAGGCATAGAATTTTCAGGTAATCAAAATAAACTCTTTCATAATTGATCATACAGGCTATAAATTCTCAAGTGAAGGTTTCTTGGAAGAAAAAAATAACTGGATATACTTGCATACACACTAAGTAGGTTTTTTTTTTAATTTTAGAATAGTGTGAATGAATTTATGGTAAAGTTATTGTTTTCCAGGTACACTTAGGAAAGCAATAATGATTTAGCATCCAAATGAGCAATAGCCAATTTTTTTAAAAATTGAATTAAATTTCTTAAGTAATAATGACAAAATTAATATCAGTCTCAAATACAAAAAAACCTTAATCCTAACCTCACTATAGAAAATTTAATTCAATTCTTTTGGGTTTTTTTTTAATGTTAATAAGCAGGGGATAATTCACTACTGTTTTTTGAAGCAGAATTTAAGCCAAGTATATACATATTTTGTAGATTTTATAGGCAGGAATGCTATTATTGACATATATATATATATATATATATATATATATATATATATATATATATATATATATATTAAAATGATTTATCTTATTCATTTTTATAGTCAGAACAGTGAAGGAACAAGTGTCAAGATATATAAAATGTGTGTGTATATATATATATGAGGTTGTAGGAATATTAGCTTGTAACCAAAATAATTATGTATTTCTTACCAATGCCAAAGGCTGAAGTGCAAGTCCAGTAAATGCCATTATTTTAAAAACTAATTTTTTTTCCTGCTGTCTCTCATTGGAAGGAAAAATGGTGTGACAAAGTATCGCCACCCCATTTTCTCTTGTGTTGTTGTAAGCTAAGTTTACTAAATATTAAGTATATTTCAGAAATAAATTTCTTGTAACTGAAATAGTTGTATACCAGAGGTCTGTATTCAAACCCAGGTAAAAGCCAAATTACAAATGATGATTTTTCAAGGTGTAAGTCTTCCAACTTCAATATTCTGGAATTTGGTCTTGTCATATACTAAATTTAATAATTATTAGTATTATTTAATGATAGATGTAACAAATATTGTATTCCTAAGAATTTATATGTGCTAGGTGTCAATGTTCAATCCCAGATGAAAGTCAAGATAAGTAACAAAGATGTTCAGGTCAAAAAAAGACTGTCAAATCATGCTGAAAATGACTATTCTCATTAAATCACCAAAGTTAAGCAACAACAAACTCGGTCAGTACTTTGATAGAGAAACACCAGATAATGTAAGCAACTGCCTATAACCCAAAATATGTTTCAGCTTTAAATAACCCACAAAGGGTTGATAAACCTTAAAAATCAATCAATCTAGTCAAAAAAAGTGTCTTTCTACTTCTTTTTTTTCTTCAATTTGGTCTTGTTATATACAGAATTATTAATTATCATTATTACTGTGGTTTAGCAATAGTTGTAATAGATATTTGTTTCATAAGAATTTGCAGGAATTATCTCTTTGTATTCATAGCCTGACTCATAGATGAAATAGTTGTATATTTCCCCACTGATTTCTGAGGTTAGTTTTCAATCCCAGACAAAAGAATGCAGATTTTCTATGTTGGTAAGTGGTCTTATTTTTTAAAGGTTAGTGTAAAACAATTTTTCTTCCCACCCAATTCTATTCATTTGGTTTTGTGTCATCATTGGTTGAATAAATATTTACTGTATAAGTATATGTAATCATGTAAAACTATGTGTCCATATTTAATATATTGATTAAAATATAAATTATTTGTATTTCTCTGTATGTGAAACATGACTTCCTATAAGTATATTTAATATAAATTAATGAATTTATTAAGAAATATGAAAGAATAAAAAATAAAAAGAACTATTAGTCATAAAAACAATGATGGGATTCTTTATATATGGATTGGCACATTTTTCTCAGTTTATAGTTCCTGTTACACTCTGTCTTGGATCAATGTTCCATTTGCTTCCCCTCTACTTCAAATCAATATAATAACTGTGTACACTGCCTTGGATCAATGTAGTACCAGTGCACACTGTATCAGGTATTATACATACATACACACACACACACACACATATATATATATATATATATATATATATAGGATAAATGCAATAAAGAATTAAATAGACCTTGTATTAAATTCAACTAAGATCTGTTTATTTCTTTATATTTTTCCAAATTTTAAATAAGCTGTTTCACATACAAATGAAAATTGTGGATAATCTGTCCAAAATTCATGTTTTTATTTTGGTACTTTAATCATTGTAGCCATTATATGGAAATAAATGTTGTCAGTATTGTAAACTAGTTGGTTAGCTAGGTCCTTACATTTTATTATCGCTTTAAAAACAGACATTTTAAAATGATATATTCACATGATATATTGTTATGATGTTGATTTGGGGTTAGTAGAGACAAACGCCAAATAACACGTAACAATAAAAAGGGTTTTAATAGGTTGGTAAAAAGGTACAGAAATCGCCTGAGTAGTCAATAACTAGCTCAGCTAAGAACTTCTCTGTCTATCGGTCTTCTTTTCATGTCAACTGACATGCCACTATTTAAAGTCTTTGTTCACAGACGCAGACAAGTTCATCTTCAAGAGGGGTGGTAGGTTTCCGACACAACATATATATAAATCTAGTAAAATAAAATTGAGAGAGGATAAGATCAAGGATAAGAACAATATTCTTTCTTTTTATGTGCCATGTCCTTTCAGGACCTAGATGATCATGGCTCTCCACCTCTCTATATCCCTTGCAGCTCTCAACAAGTTCCTTCTCTCTGCTTCCTCCCCCAGACCCCGTTCTGTCATCCACTTGCTTAAGTCCACCAGGTATGTCATGCACTGCTTTCCCTTGTCTCTCTTTCCCTCTATTTGACCCGTGAGTATCAGATTCTCCAGGCCCTCCTTCCTCATTATGTGTCCCAGAAACTTCAGCTGCCTCTTCCTGATATTAAGTGTAAGCCTCCTCCTTGTTTGCAACTTCTCTAAGATCTCATCATTGCTCACACACTCGGTCCATGATATCCTTAGCATCCTTCTGTAGAGCCACATCTCAAGTCTCTTCTTCATCTTTGAGGAAATCATCTAACATTTGCTGCTGTAAAGAAGGACAGATATCATGTAACAGTTCAGTATTCTTTTCTTTGTTACCAAAGATATCCTCCTGTCCTGCAGCTTTTGGAATGTGTCCTTGGCCATCCCAACACACCTACAGACCTCAGTGTCACTCTTACCGTCCTCTGTCAAGACGCTTCCCAGGTATTTAAATTTCTGCATCTACTTGATTCTAGTGTTCCCGACCTTCAGATAACATTTCAGACTCATCCTCTTACTGATGACCTTACATTCCGTCTTTTTGTAGTTTATGCTTAGTCTTTTCTTCTTGCTCTCCATTGCTAACTTCTGTAGGAGATTTTCTAATTTCATTTCCTTGTCTACTATCAGCACTGTGTCATCTGCATATCTTATGATGTCAAGACTGTGGTCGGCAATGCTAAATCCCGGTAGGGTTTCCAATTCTCCCAGGATTGCCTCACTGTATAGGTTGAACAGGTTGGGTGAGAAAATGGAAAAATATTACTCACCATAAAGTGATGAATATAAAAAGCTAATTGCTTATCACTCATAACTCTTCAGAGCTCACTCAAGGACAAAACATAAATATGGGTACAATGACAAATTGGGAAGAAAAAATACTATCTGTAAAAGAATTATAACTGTGTGAATTATGTCTAAGGCTTTTATTCCTGAAAACATACTATTGCAACTGTGAAAACTGCAAATAATTAAAATTAAAATACATTAAGAAGCAGGCAGATATAAAATTATGCAAATTATCATTTACACACATGGAAACATTCAAAGAATTAATATTTGAAAGCCACATTCCATAGCAATAGCAAAAAGAATGTGTAAAGTAGTCAAAATACAAGGGGGAGACAATAAAGTATATATAAGATGTATAGACGAATGACAGAACTCAAAAATAAATTTATAAAAACTTAGATTTACTACCACTATAGTAAAGAATCTACACTAAGAAAGTTTCCACTTTACCAGAAATTAAAGTATTAAAAATATATAAAATAGGTCTCCTGGACAGAGACTGAAAAAAGGTTTTAAGATTTGAATTTCTATCAACGCAATAACAGTAGACAAAAACTAAAATAAAAGTGTCAAATATTTTGAACTTTTTAATATTAACTTGTGTAAAAAAAAACTTCTGCTATCAAGCATACCAAAATATAAAACAAATATTTTGATTATAAGAAAAAGAAAGGGAACTACTTTGTTTTGCTGTTAGGATCCACTTTTATTAGGGAGTGACAAAACTCAGCATTTTTGTTGGAACTATTTTAGGGAGTGAACTAGACTAACTGTCACTACCAAAATTTGGACTGGTGCTGAAAGACACCTGTTTATTTATCCAAAATAAACAAAAATAACTGGTGGCAGCCACACTTACCAGAGATTACATTTTAAATTTAAATCTGTTTCTCAGTAAAATGATGTGTGGAATGGTTTCAGAAATGCAGCAGAAAAGAGTATTTTAAATATTTTAGAGAAGGCCAAATTCAGGTAAGGGGGTGCTCATTATCTAATAGAGAATTAGAGGTAAAGTTCGTTGCAAAGAGACTTGCTTTGTCATATGAGAATAAAATAACCTCATGGCCATTTATCATAGTTGGTACAAACACTTTGTCCTGATTGAGAATTTTAAAGATTTTCCAGAACTTACAGGAATCAATTTTTTTGCTTTCAATCTTGGCTTGAACTAACTGTACTCTTTGCATTTTCTACAACTCTCTTGTGCAATGATTGCAGGCAGTTTGAAATTCAGTAAGAGTCCTACTACACAGTTTATTTGGAATATGTTGAGTCTTTCTGTACTCTATTTTGGTAATGTCAGTCTGATGGTCCTGATGAGATGCACTGATACGCATCGAAACATGACTACAGTCATGTAGCAATTTTGATATGTTTTTGATGTAATATCCTAATATATATATATATATATATATATATATATATATATATATATATGCAGTGTTTTATACTATTGTAAAGAGAGTAACAAATTTTTTTTGTTTTCAGTTTGATTTGAAAAATTTATAACATGAAATCAATTGCAATTTTTTTTTTGCTAATACATTTTGATGAATTGCAATTTTTCTGGTTCATCTAATTGTGAAGAGAAGTGAGTTTGCACAGTTCCCAACTGTTTCTACCATTTCATGCCTGCTTTTGTATTCCTTTTTAGCCAACTTGCTGCATTCACTTTTCATGCTATTTTCTCTTTTGTCTTTCTCTCTACAAAGATGGAATTTATTGTTTTGTTTATTGTTACTTCTATATAATTAATCTTTCAAATTAAATAATTTATCCTGGGATTAAATAATAATGAATTCTGTTTCTCTCTTCAAGTGCCCTTTGTTCATATCTATTTTAGTTATTGTTATCTTTTAAATTCTAAGTGGAAAGTTTTCTTTCCCCACTTTCCTTTCCTTGTTGATTTCTTCACAATTTCTATATTTGGTGTCTATTTATCTCTTGTTAGATTGCTTTCTGTTGATTTCATATCTTCATCACACTGTATTTCATTCCTATTTTTGTCATTTGGACATGATCTTTAATGCCAATTGATTTTTTACTTCTTTTTTTTCATTTGTATATATATATATATATATGTTCTGTCAGTGAGATGTAGAGCCTTTTGTTTAATTATTAGACTCCTGCTTTGTTGATGAATTTTGTTGAGATCGTTTTTTATCCAGTTTAGAAAGGGTCCTCCATATCTCATCAGTAATACTGCTTGTCTGTTCAATGCTTTCATCAAATTTGTTCCCAATATTTTTCATATCTTTATCCAGCTGTTCTGGTGAACTACTAAGTTGATCTGAAAAAAAGTAAAAGGTAAGTTTCTCAACATGAAGATGATAGTTATGCCAGTAATTAGAAGATCACGTGGAACAGTGTGAAAATCATCAGTGAAAAACTGAAGATTGGAAGAAAGTTTAAAACCGTCTAGAGGACAGCATTTTTGTAAAGAGTTAGGATACTGAGAAGAATAATGGACTGAATTATTTACATTCAGCCTAATATCCTCGTCTTTGTTGTTATTATCAAAACACTTTATCTGCTGTACCTTAAGGCCTTCTTCATGTGCTTATCAATCCAGTTATGTTTAAGGGAATTTTAAACTGAACCCTTTATTTTATCTACAAAATGACTGCATACTCAGTTTTTCTCTTCTTACTTTCTTTACTATTCTCAGTATTTCTCCACTGATTTACACTTACACATAAGTGCTCAATATATGTACATGCATGAATAAATATGCAAAGTATGACAAAAAAATCATTGGAACTGTTTTTTTTTTATTTGAGTATGTGATTGGAATTTTTTTAGGTAATGCGAGTGACTGTCTTTAGTTGTGGCATCAGACCAGTGTGATGTTAATTAAAACTGACAGGAGGAAGATAAGGGAACTCTATTTATTTGGGTATACCAATTTAGATGGAGATATTTTTCACAGAGAGGAAGAGTAAATAAGTGCACTTGGAATCAACACATTTAGAAAGCTGTTATCATAGTTAAAAATTTATAAAGAAAAGTTGGAAAAGTTTCTTCTCCCTACATTTGTCACTTTTTGTCCCAGTATCATTTTTAGTTTTGGAAATATAGAGTATCTCAGTAGACACAGAAAATAAACAAGAGATATTAGGTATTCACAAAGTTTACAGTACAATTTCTTTTTTGAAAAAATAAAACTTGAATACACAGAAGACACTTTTTCAAATTTTAAAAATTCTTGAAACTTTCCATATGTCCGTGTGTTTTTTTTGTTCCAAGAAGATTAAAAAGCAATATCACATCTACAGCTTGTAGGCATAATCCTAGAATTTGCCTTTTGGAGATTCAGTGCAGTAACCACTAAAAGTATTAAATTTGACACACAGTAGCAGTACTTGAATTACATGATAAACTTATGATACAACAGAACCAGTTTTAATTGTAATTTTATCTGAATTAATTAATACTGATAAAGATCACATTAATGACTAAGTTAAAATTTATAAAATATATAACAGAATGTATGTATTTGTATATGCCTCTCGTATATATACATATATGTAATTATTTGTAAATGCTGCTATATTGATTTATGGTTGTATATAGACATAAATGTTTTTACATGTGTGTTCATGTCTTTATAAAAGAAAACATAAAACATCTTTATTTTATTGTTTACTGCTATCCATTTTTTTTTGTACATATGTAAATGGTGAGTGGGGAATGTATGAAAACTCAAATTGTGGTTAGTTATAATTCGATTATATATTCTAGACATGATGAAAAAGAAAGCAAGAAAAAGAAAAGAAAGCTTTTTATAGAAATGAAAGTACTTCTTTCAGAGTCTATAAGGAAAAAAAATGGTTTTTAAACCACAGGGAAATGGAGATGTTTGGTTCATTATGCCTGAGAATCATCAAAAAAAAGGAAACAGTAGGAGGAATATTAAGATATTCTCATAGAAAGAAAGGAAGATGCTTTTGTCAGCAAATAATTATCTTTTTGAAAGAATCAGGAAGAAAAGAAAACTGATTTAAAATTTTTTTTCTAAAATTTGTGTCAAATATTGGAATAGGGAAATGCAATCAGTTTATCATAGCAGTCAACAGACAAATACCTTGACTCATTCTTTTCAAAATTATTTTTTCAAACAAGTTTTTTTCATCCTTGTACATGGCTTCTTCTTTTATTTATTGTTTATTCACCAAACATGAGCAATTATGGCTCTCCACAACTTCTTATCCTTTGTAACTCTAAACAAGTTTGTCCCTTTACTATCCTTTCCCAGTTACTGTTCTGCTATCCATTTATACAATCTTGTTAAATAGATTACTTGTTGCTTACCTCTTAACCTTCACTATGTCCTGTGAGTGTCAAATTCTCCAAGCTTTCTTTCTTTATTATGAATCTCAAAACTTTCAACTGTTTTTTTCTGATTCTAAAGTATGTTTTTGTTTTCATTCTGAAAAACTTGCTTGTTACTTAAGATGAATTGTCTCATCAATGGTGTTTTGTTTTGAAACATTTCCTTTACAAAAGCTTCTCTGAGCTTATGATAATCTTTCTAACTGTTGCTGCACAGTAAGGCAGTCTGAATGATATTTGTTAAATTTAATTTAATCTGGCACAAGGCCAAAAGTGTATGGCACCCAGTGTGCATTAGTCATGGTTTGTGAGATTAATTTGTAAACCACTACTTTATGATGAACAATCTAATTCTTTTTTTAATCATTTCAACCCCAAGCAATGTCACTGGAATGCAGGGGACGACAGGAAGTGAAAGTGAATGAGAATAGAGAGTGGATTGAGGAAAGAACAAAAAAAGGAACAGGGTTCAAAGGTGACAGAAGATAGCAGTTGACATTGCATTTAAATTTTTGATAATTGTAGTTAACAAGGAAGCAAGAAATAAGAAGGGAGTTTGATAGGTCAGAAGTGTATGAAAAGAAACTGTTAGAGTAGAAGTGGTGGATGCATCTAGCTAGTTCAACAGTAAACAGCTGAGACCTAATTGCCAATCTAATAACATGCATGTAGTCAGGGAACCAGGGAAAAAAGCTCCTCAGAACAGTTGCCATGAAAATATTTGTAGAAAAGACAGAGGGAAACCATATCACATTGGTAAGAAAGTGAATGGAATTGAGAAGCCTGTTCAAGATTGATTAGATTACAGATCCTTCTTTGGATTTTGTCAAGAATCTCTAGATGCACAGCAGGAGCACCAGCCCAGATATGGTAATAGCTAAAGGCTGGAACTTAGATGCCAACCTAGTAGCACATTTAAATTCGTGTAGCGAGGCACCAGGGGAAAAAATTCATGAGAGCAGATGCCATGAAAATATTTGTAGAAAAGACAGAGTGAAAACACATCACATCTGTGAGAAAGTAACTGAAGTTGAGATGCCAAGTCAGATCCTTTACTGGATTTTTTCAAGAACCTTGAGATGAATAGTAGGAGCACCAGACCAAATATGGCAACAATATTCAATGCAGGGATGAATGATAGATTTGTAAATGTCTAAGATGGATTCTGCTGAGAAAAATCTTCTGGCATTACACAGTGAACCAACTTTCTTTGCAGTAGACAAAGCACTTGATTCGATATAGTTGCTCCACTTCATGTCATGGAAAAATGTGAAGCCAAGAAGGCATTGTGTATTGCTCTCCTGAAGTTTAACATCTGCTATGTTGATGGCAGACAGAAGAGGTTCTCTGTGGTGATTGAATGAAAGCAGTTTTGTTCTGGAGGCATTAAAATTTACAAGCCATTTCTTGCTTCAGTTAACCACTGATTGGAGGTCTTTTTCAAGAGCAGTTGCCAGGTTTATTTTGTCAGATTTGCTACTAAGACTGGAATAAATGGTTGTGTTATCTGCATAAATACCTAGTTGGGAATTGATGATACCAATTAAAGTTTGTTTCCTTTAACATCAGGGCATAGTTGTCAGGAAACTTCCCAAATTGAAAATAGCTTGCTGACTACTGATTCACAGCTGAGAGCCTTGGGGATTTGTTTTTTTAAGAAAATGAATTTTTTTCAAATGTATCTAGGTTAACCTTGTAGACTCGTATGACATATCAAACTATGGCTTCACCACACTTGTTGCTGATGTAGTTTTAATAAGAAGTAAGTTTATATGGTGTGAAGTTGTTAACCCTTCTGTTTTGAATTCAGAGTTGTACATCTCTTAGACTGGTTGCCAAACAAAGCTAAAGTGCTTAATCTGCCCTGCATCCTAGTTGATGTGTGGTTGGCATTAGAAGAGATTAGATTCATACTTTTTAAAGGGTATCTATGCAAAAATAAATCCAATCATTTTGGCTGGGATTTGATCTTGAAACACCAATCCCACTTGCCAAGCTTATAACAGCTATGATCTGTGCACATCCAATGATTTTAAACAGTAACTACAAAAACATTTTATATAGGTAAGTTTGAACTAATTTTATCATTTTTGTAGTATTTTATTTTATGAAAGTGTTTCAGCTATATGACTTTGGTCTTCTTGAAGTGTCTGTTATATTCTGAAATACACCTGAGAATGGTTAGAGAATAGGTTGACTGAAACATTATGATAAAGCACAATAAGAGAGGCAAATAAATTCATTTAAACCCACTTAAATACAATGACTTGTATTCTTATCTTTGCTACGTGTACTTTCTTATCAGCATAATCATGTCTCGATCAGTATCAGCTTCATTTACTGGAATGACTGTATGGTGTTGATGAGGAGCACTCACAAATAAGTGGTAAAATAATTTTGATGGAACTTGATGAAAATATCTTGAATTTAAGTATGGTTAGGTTTTAAGATGGTTGCTTTCTTCTGATAAAACAGTAGAAAGGAAAATGGTTCTATTTTAAACTTATACTCTGAAGTTCTT
Source organism: Acanthosepion pharaonis (assembly GCA_903632075.3). Taxonomy (NCBI): domain Eukaryota; kingdom Metazoa; phylum Mollusca; class Cephalopoda; order Sepiida; family Sepiidae; genus Acanthosepion; species Acanthosepion pharaonis. The sequence continues at coordinate 406,609 of CAHIKZ030005456.1, read as the reverse complement.
GTCCAATATATTTGCAACATTAGTCAGGTTATTTATACACTTGTAAAATTTTCATGACATTAGTACATAATTGGCAACTTAAAATTTATATATTGTCTCATCTGATAAAGAAATTGATTTATTTTGTCTGATTAGTTAGACAAAAGTTGGTTCAATTTTGAACAGATAACCAAGGCCTAAAGGAAATATTTCCTCCTCTGCTTGACATATACTAGTTTAGCTGCATTTGTTAAAGAATATATTTATTAGCTATGTAACCCATAATATTATGGATTGGATTTATTAAATAACTTCATCAAAACTTTCATTCACTCTGATATCTAACATCCTGATATATCCTAAAAGTATATATCATAAGTAGGTAGATGGCAAAACTCATATGGTAAGTTTAGCAGGTGAATAGAGTAAATATGAAATGGATAATCGAATAGAAAATGGAATGGAAAAACTCTTAAGTAATGTTTCATCCCCAGAAGGAACTTCTTCAGACTCATAATGGTTTTATCAATGGAATCAATTTATATATATATATATATATATATATATATATATATATATATATATATATATATAGGGAGTGTAAGGAGGCAAGAAAAGGAGAAAATAATTACAGCATTCAACACATACATACCTACACACACACACACACACACACACACACACACACACACACACAGACAAAAAAAGGAAAAAAATCAACCTAACACCATTAACTAACACATAAATTAATTACATCAAACTTAGTATAAAGACAATGAAAATAACAAAATCCAGAGTCAATTGCTGAAACCTCCTGATGAGTGGACTGAATGATCACAAAAAGTTTGTCTACAAAATTCTGAAGTTGAGGGACTCTATAAAATCAATTTGTTGACAAATTTTATTTCTATTGATCCTTTTATATATTTTCGTATGTGGAGAAATACAACAAGCATGAGTTAGAATTGTACAGTGAAAGCATGAAAGTAGTTGGAGGATTTAGATTTAAATTTTTGATGTTAAGCATATCGAGATTTTTAATTTAGTTGATCACATTCAGCTTTCTATTCCTTTTGTTATTTTTACCACTGTTGTTTTTAAAGTAAAACACATTGTAATGGAAGATGTATTTTGGTGAATGAATATTGCTGATCTTGTATAAATATATTTACAGGAAAAAATTATAAAATTCATGCACTTTCAATACATTATATGAATTGTTTATGGTAACAGGACTGTATTTTTATCCTAATATAATAGCATCATCTACATGCAAAAAAAGGCTAAAAATAATGGAAGCCTTATTAATAAAAACTAAAAACCAACACTTAATAATATGAACTTTGAACATGGACACAATATCTTGACCGTGTTTTGAAAAATGAAAACATTTTATAAAAAATACATGGAACAAACTATTTCTTATTTAACAGTTAAAATATTTAATCCTTGAAAATGGCTAAATGTATAGCTGAAAGTGCTCAGATAAAAAGAACATTTGAACAGTTTTTATATAATTTATCATCCAAAAAGAAAAAAAATCGCATGAGAAAGTGTATAAAAAAATAAATAAAAGCACCTTGTCTGTCGTATTCAATGAAATGTGCATATATATATATATATATATATATATATATATAAACTTCCATAATAGGAAATAAAAAAGATCATTTAATACTTGCCTAGGAGGTACAATGGGGACATTTTGCACCCTCCCCACAGAACAATTTGTAAGTGTTTACTCTCAGAAAATGTTTAGTTGCAAGAAGAAGTTCATTCACATAGCTTATGAATAAATGACAGTTAATTCAATAAAAACATTTATGATTCAGTTTGGGACACAAAATTTATTTTAGCCAATTAATCTGTATTTTAGGCATTAAGAAATTGGTCTGGAATTGATACAACAGTTACTCACAAAGCATAGTGACTATATCTATAATAGAAATACATTGAAATAATTTATGAAATGAATATGCTTTTGAGTGATCAAATATCAAAGCAAGCATTACTATCACAATAGGGCTATTGTATGTATAATAGAAATACATTGGTAATGATTATACAAGAGAAAAGTACTGAAAATCAGGAAGAAAGGGATTGTCTGTGGTCAGAAATGAATGCAAATATTACTGGTAGAATCAGACTAATATATGTATAGTTTGAAAGCATTGCTAATAATACTATTAAATAAATGCATAGAAAATCAAGAAGAAAGTGATTGTTGGGGGTTAGGAATTAATGCAAACATTACTGATAGAATTACCACATATTATTACATAGGGTTATTACATATACTTCTATAATGTAATTACATTATATAAGTACATGTAATTGCATTGCTAATTATTTTATTATAGAAATACATTGCAAATCAAAAAGAAAGGGATTGTCAGTGATCAGGAATGAATGCAGCTGATAGATGTTTATTATTTTAATCTATGAGTTAGTTGAGTTATATTTTATGAAGCTCACTAATTATAAATTTTGATAGAAACAAGAGGAAGAATTTAAGCCTTCATCAGAGTTTGTTTTATTCTGTCAGGTTTCAAGATTTAATCATATAAGTTTAAAGCACCCCCTTTCATTTAGTAGATTCTCAGCTTTGCCCAAATAGAACTTAGAAGTGAAGTAAGCATGTTTATCTTGCTTTTTTACAACATCAATTCATCAACCATGCACATACTGAGGAAATAATAAGTTTCCCAAGTGTTTTCTTAGTTAAGACATATAAAGCTCTATTCTTACTAAAAGAATTTAAAAGAAAGGTTATACCTCTTGCTATAACACTGACTTGTATTTAAGCATCAACCGCCTGGCTGAGATATTTCATATGGAAATAGTTAATAATATCAGTAACTAAATTAACAGCCTAAGGTTAATCTACTGTAGACTGAATTTATTTCATTCTTATAATTACATCAGCAAGGTCATCCAGAATTGCTGGCATCAACATTAATTCCAAGATTATCATTTGATTTTATACATTAATCCTTATAGAAATCAAAAGTTAATTAAATATCCAATCTATATTATAATGATCTGGTTTCTGTAGGTATGTTTCTTACAATCTTTCTTTGTGCTATGTCTTTTCAGTATGTGGACAGTTATGGTTCCCCACTGCTACCTATATTTTGTTGCTCTTAGTAATACTTGCTTGTAGGCAAATTTATAATTCTGTCCTTGCTAGATACTTCCAGGTAATCAGTTTGACAATACAATAGAATTACTACATATTATTACATTATTGCTTTCTTTTTGTTTAATCATGGGTTCTCAAACTGAAAGTTCAGTCCTAGAGAATATCTTGTAAGTACACTCTCTAAAAAGTCAAAATAAATATTGGTTTAGGAAGAAAGCACTGCTACCATAAAATGGATATTTGTATACAACAATGATGTCAAAAATATCAAAAAGCAAAATGAAGTTGTTAAATAAATGTAAAGAAAAATGTTTCAAAATTAAGGCTATGATAATGTAACAAAATCATCTGGACTATAAGATTACATTCAAAAAGAGATGATGATGCCACAGATGTTGAGATGAAACTTAAAATTAAAAATTGCGTTTTTCTTGATGCATTTTCATGGAACAAGTTATTGGACATTTATAAGAAGGAGTGGTCTCAGATAAATCTTGCAGTGTAGATATTGAGATTGTACTTTTCAGCTTACAGTGAGATCATGTTGAAAGCCTTGGTTCTCATTTGATCACTGAAATTAAACATTATCTATCTCAGTCAATAATTAGATGAGGGGGATTCACTTGGAACACAGAATACTGTAAGTGATCTTCCATAATCCAAAATAGGTTTCAGTTTTAAATAAGCTACAAAGGGTTGATAAGCTATAAAAACAAATCAGTCAGTATTTTACTGTTTATCAGAAATATATAGCTAATGCTTATTGGTACCTACACTGAGTCAGTCTGCCAATAGGCTTTGAGCTGGCTGCTGATGTTCAGTATTTACACTAGGTTTCATAAGGAACATGATCTGTGAGCATTACAATGGCAGACAAATATTAGCAACATGCCTGTATGAAAATTTGAATGAAGCTTAACAAATTGGCTTCCAAGGTTCTCTGAATACTTTGTTAGACTTTTGGCAAACACTTTTAAGATTAAACACATGTTTTTGAACAGCACACATGTTTCAATGCCATTTGTCTGTCACTTCAAGACAATGAGCATTGAAGGTGACTAATCAATAACAAAATGTCAGCAAATGTGCAAAGAATTTTGTGAACTCATCAGTCAGGACCATTACCAAACAATTTATCAGTTCTCTCACATAATTACAACCCATTATTAGGTATGCCAAGAGATTCCAGTCCAAGAACTTTCCAATACTATTTCATAAAAAAATAGTGGCAATTTACTAAACTTTAAGATAAAAAACACAGAATTAGTAAATAAAGTTTTTTCCTGTTTTGTCTTGTGACCAAATTTCTGTGATAACATCATTGTCTGAAGTTTTAAAGTCCTGAGAATTTCACTTTATTTTAAAAATATAAGTATGATATACATGTCCCATTAGACTTTTAAGTGCTCTACGTAGCATATATAACAGTTATAGAAACCTTGAACAATGTATGAGATGTTCAAGAAATTTCAAAAGGGTTTCAAAAAACTGCTTGTTGGCTAGAAATTTCTTCTTTAATTCCTTTTGCATTTCAAGAAAAGTTGGTTTTCTTTCTTAATATGAATAGACATCAGAAGCTTAAAGATCTGATAGTCAGAAAAGTAGTTTATGCTGTAATATTTTTTCTTTTCATTTACTAAACACCAAATAGATAAATTATTTCATTGTGCACTTGTTGTGGATGTACAACCTCCTAATTAAAAATACATAATTATTCAGTGATAAATAGAATTTTATTTGCCCAGTTTCATATTCAGGAAATATTAAAGATTTAAGATTTATTTCAGAAAATGAAGAGCAATATAAGTTTTGTGATATTTTATAAGTGTATAAAGTTCTTTTTAATGCCCTATCTTTTTTGAAAAAGGTCATGTCTTTCCACAGCCTCCCTCTTTTTAATATTCATGAATTGCCATGACCTTTTGGGAAAGGTAGCAGAGTGGTTTCCTGTTGTCATGGTATTGAATTTGAAGTTGTCCTTCTCTACAACTTGAAGAAATGGCAATAAAGGACTAGATACTTTCTGAAATGTCCATTGAATCTTCAAATGTTCATCTAATTCTTATCCTGTTAATCACAAATATTCTTTGATCACCAAAATGTTTGATGAGGTTTCCATACCTTGGATTGCTTTCAACAGTTTTTAATCATTGTTACCAAAATTTTATCTGGTATTTGTTCATTGAATCATTCCCCAAAAACCTTTTTATTCCTTTGACTAGTCTCTACAAATGAATGTCCAAGCTTTAAGGATATATATTTACTGATCTACTCACTTGATCATCTTCAATACAATGGTCACACTGTATGCAAACTCACTTTGTAGCATCACAGTTTTGACTAAATAAGCTTACTGGAGAATGTCTGTTCACACATGAGCATTAACAGTCTCCTGTTACTGGTTTTAAAGTTGCATCAAGGCCATGGAGCCAGTTCTTGAAACATTCAAAATGGCTGGAAATTTTCTGAACTTAGTTTGAAATAAACAATACAAATTATATTTAAAAACATTATCCTATCTTCTTTCAAAAACTTTTATCAATACAGGCACAAACAGAAAATTAATTTTTATATACAACTTTTATATCTTAATTTATTATTAATTATCAGATACTTGAAAACGTTATGCAGAAGATCTTTTATTCTAATTCAATATCATTGGTACTTTTTTTTATTCAAACTCAGTCTGAATTGATATTTAAAACATTAATTTCAAAAACTTAATAATGTTAATTCTTTAGTTTATACGAAACAAGTATTGATAAATTTTCAAATTAAATGTCTAAAACAAATAAAATTTTCTTGGTGAAAGTAATTTTCTGTCTTATCTTTCTAATAACCAGGTGTTTATACAACAAAACATGTATCTGCTTTTTTCTATGAGTCAATAAGATTTCAATTATTTAGAATAATATGAGAAACAATAGTTTTATATGTTTGTGTTTTACAACGTAAAATAATTTAAAAACTGAAGAAGACTTCAACATTTTTGGAAGTTTAAAAATCCAACTTTATATAGAGTGCAGCAGAAATACCTCCCATATTAGAGACATTAGATAGATGAAGACACCATTATCACTAATGTCTTATCATTATCTGGAAGGTATTTTTGCAACAGTCAGTAAAAACATGATCAAATTTATTTTGATGAAATACAAAGTTATAAGATATCAAATTAATTTCTGTAAAGTCCAGAATCCATTACTTCATCATACGCAAAATATGCTTCATTTTATTTTTACTAATATTTAAGAATATAGACCATATAAATCTTTTATATTTTACTTACATAACCCCAACATATGACTGCATTAATATTTTAGAATTTATATGTTGGTCATTTCTATTAAGTAGATGCTAAAAACATTATAGAGTAATGATCACAGACATTTTTTATAATAGGTTTTTTAAGACATATTGCAATAATTTAAATATTTTCTTTGAAGTATTAATTTTAGTTTTATCTGCAAGAAAAGAGCATAAAGCTAGTTCTGAAACAATGAAAATTACTTCAGTGTACCTCGAGCAAGTTTTCGACTGATACTATTGTCGATTTTTGTCATCTAAAATTAACTTTATGCTATGATTGATGTCTGCTGACACAAATTGCGACTCTCTAATGAAAAATCTTCCCAAAATAAAGTAGCTGTTATAAGTTTCATTAAAAATGACTAAGAAAGTATTTTTGTTAAGTTTTTATTTTATTTTATTTTTCTTGTAAACAAAGAAGAGCTTTTTTTTGGACTTTGTGAGTTGTAGAAATTGTCCAGATGATTGTTTGCAGACTCATCATCAAAAAGAATCTAAAATTAATTGAAGCTCTCATCATAAAATAAAAAAAACAACCAATCCTTAACAGCATTAGCCATGAACACAGCCACAATGTACTGGTTGTATTGAAGAATTAAGAATAGGTCTACCTTTCAACTATTAGATCATTTACAAAAGCAATACATAATTTTAATGCTCAGAACAAATAATAATTTGGAAATTTTCTACACTAAGTCTAAAAAGAAAAGGTCTTGTTAACAGTAGAATAAAAAAAACTTGAGAAGTTGTTTGTCATTTTAACAAACATGTATTAGAGATGAACTGGTGTCTATATACACTATATATATATATATATCATAGGAAGATTAAATCTGACAAATATTTAATATATTATCTGTTTATATGTTATTTTTATGGGTACACTTATTTGAGTAAATACTCCGTTCTTTTAATTAAACAATATGAATGTTTGATAAATTTCATAGAAAATATGCGTTTTCTAACAAGAATTGAACCTGTATCCTATATGGAAACATCATGTGCTATGACCATTCAGTCACAGAGAATTTCTGATAATTCAAGCTTTGCTTAACTGAAAGTTCTCTGTGGTTGAACAGTCATAACACATCAGATCAACTGATGATTCCATATAGGATACAGGTTTGATTCCTGTCAGAGGATGCATATTTACTATGAAATTTCTTGAACATTCTGGTCAGTAAATGTAATTAATACTGTTTAATTAAAAGAACAGAGCATTTACTCAAATAAGGGTATCCATAAAAAATAATGTAAAACAGAAAACATATATATATATATATATATATATATATATATATATATATATATATATATATATATATAGAGAGAGAGAGAGAGAGAGAGAGAGATACTTGATGAAAATTAGTTAATTTAATAACTGCTAAATTAGATTTTGAAAAATATTACTCATTTTTTATTTAATATTTTATTTTTTACTGTATTTTATCAGAGGATGTCTTTTCCTTGTCATTTCAGTTCAAAGGTTATGGGCATATTAAGTTGACTGTCCTATTCAATGAAACCCTACCTAAATTTGCAAGTATTTCATAGAGCAGCTTAAGTATGAATTAACTAAAAGGACACAACTTGATTTCATCCAAAATGACAAAAATTTATTGACAAAAATAAAACACCATTGTTACAAGATGAGATCTTGCCCTGCTTCGATAAACGGAAGTTACCATCACGAGTCCCCGACTCAAAATGAAAACTGCACGTCTACGCATAGGCTTGACGCAGATACTTCCATTTGGGATAAACTCAAAAAAAAATGAAAGAATTAAATCAACCAATCGGACCGTCTCCCATGTAGTCAAAAAATTGCCATTTGGAGCCGATAGGTTCAACACGGGAAAGTCAAAAGGAGTCCCATTCAACGGCAGAGGCAGAAGGGTCACGTCGCTCGCTCCTGACACACTGGCTCGGCGACAAAATGAAGCATGTGACCGCTGCTGCTAATGAACTCTTGCCCGATGCTTTGTCAAAGGGTACCTTTCCCCTTTCATAAGTCAAGTTAACTCCACGAACTTTACTTGCCACTACCATAGACATTCAACTTCTTAAATATGAACCTTTTACTTGTTCTTATTTTCCTCACTAAAAGACTATAAAATATATCTACAGTCTTTCTTGTTCTTTCGATTCTGAATTTCATTGTTTGCAACCAAACGCAGTATTTCGCCCACATTGTTTTCACATTGCTCATGCATCTAAATATGGAATATAACACCATCTTAACATACCTTCTATACTTCCAAGTTCATTATGAGGAGACCATTGGTGTAAGTTAAGCTAAACTTTAATAATATATTACTACTATATATAAAGTATGCATACAATATATATATATATATATACATATATGTGTGCATCTGTGATATATATATCATTTCATCTTAAGCAAGGTAATAATGCCACTAAGGTGCAAGGAGTTACTGAGTGTGGAAGAGAATGAGAACCATTTAGTGAGGGGAAAGAACAATAAAAAAACAGGTTTCAGGAAGACAGAAGATGGTGAATTATGTTGCATTTAAATTTTTGTAGATTGTAGATGGCAAGGAAGAAAGAAATTGGAAGAGAGTTCACAGGTAAGAAGTGCAAGAAAAGAAGCTGTTGCTTCTAGATCAGAACTTACAGTTACATCTAGCTATTTCAACAGTAAATGAGATGAAACCTAGTTGCTTTTATTTGTACACCTAAATTCATGCAGTCAAGGTACAAAGACAGCTCATTACAACAACTGCCATGAAAATATATATATATATATATATATATATATATATATATACACACACGATTAAATCAACTGAGATAAACCACTGTGAAGTTGTATCCAAATGTATCTGTTTTTGATAACTTTTTATTAATGATTTTGGTATTGTAAATGTGAAAAGAAATCTATGTAACCAAATACAAGAGATTCCCGGGTATGACAAAAGAACATTTCATTAAAAAATTTGCTAAGAAAAATAACGAATATTAGTCTGAAAAATTTATAGAATAATAAACATTATTAGTTTCAGATCTTCAGCAATCATTTAAGTTTATCTTCCCTGATAAGCCCACTAGATTTACTAATTTATTTATTTTGGTTTAGTGTGAAGAATAATTTTGATCTGTGAAGAATAATTGAAAAAAATGGTACTTGGTAGTTGTTTTTATAGTAAATTTAATAAAATATATTCAAATAATTATATCTCTTGTATTCCAGACTTGCAGGGAGAAGAATATTGATAATTAATATGCAGCTTCCTAAAACTGAAAATACTTTATGCAGGTATTTTGATGTGCACAGAAGAAAATTTTAAAAAATTAAGCTTTACCTATAGACAACTTCATTTATATTCCTTTTCAAATTTTGTACAGGATTAATTTTTCATTACAGGTCAATAACTAAAAACAAATTCTATATTATTATTATAAAACGTTAACAAGGTTGACAACATTCATCTAAATGCAAATAAAGAATGAGATTATGTTGAAAAATAAGTATGTACAAGGTGTTATCCTAGAGTTGCTGGACTGTACGATTTGTAGTAATTCATGCATAGTTAATATACATTGATACCATTTGTAGTAATTCATGCATAGTTAATATACATTGATACCATTTGTAGTAATTCATGCATAGTTAATATACATTGATACTAAGCTTAATCAAGTCAGTCTGCCAATAGGCTTTGAGCTGTTTACTTATTATTGTGGTAGGATCCACCTAATTTGCATAGTGGAGTACCGACCATATAAATATGGTTGGTACTGGGAAGAGAGGGAGGAATCAAGAGATTCAACCAGAGACTGCCTGACTGCAACTAAGTCAACACATTCTCCAGGAACGGTCTTACCAGGAATATACAAAAGACTATATGTAAATATTGTGTACACTTTCTTGTTTCAATACATTTTGTTCTAAGTACATTTTGTGTTGCAGTATTATTCCATGCATTAGTCAAGTTTCAACACTTATATTCAGTTATTATAAAAGGTTTTATAAGGAACAGCTCTGTGATCATTACAATGTTTGACAAATTTTGATTAACATACCTGCAGCAAAATTCCAAAATCATTTGAGATGCCATGACTTCTTGGAAAAGATAGCAGAGTGGTTTCCTGTTGTCTTCTCCATGATAGTGAATTTGAAGTTGTCCTTCTTCTTAACTTAAAGAACTGGAAATGAACAACTGGATGTTTTTTGAAATATCCATTGAATTACCAGATGTTCATCTAATTCTTACCTGTAGACAACTATATTTATATGCTATTTCAAATTTTTCACACAACTAATTTCTCATCACAGGTTAATAAATAAATAAAAAAAAGTATTATCTGACTGAAATGACACATGATTAATTGTTATTTTCATTCACTGAGCTCATAAGGAACACCTTTCCTAAATGTGATGCAGGTGTAGATTTATAATTTCATTGTTTATGTTGAAAAATGATGCAAGCATTCAACATGTTGAAGACAACTTTGACAAAAGAAATAGTTTTAACTTATTATCAATGTTGTCCTTCATGATGTTCATCTTTGTGTAAATTATTTCTAGCTGAAAAACTCTTAACCTACTTCTGACCAGTATGGCTGCTAATAATATTGATCACTCAGCCATAATGAAATGTTTTACATATTCTACAGGTGACTTCTGATGTTTTTGTTCCAATTTTAAATTCATACAGTAGACAAAATCTCAGAAGAAAAAAAAAAAAACTTTAGATAAGGATGTTGAATTTGTTGTTACTACCCTAACCCTACTACCATAGGTAGTAACAACATGCTGTGTGGCTGAGTGGTTAGAATCTTTGCATTCTGATCATGGGGACCTGGATTTGAATCTCACCATGGTCAATTTGTCAGCAAGTGGACTTCCTGATGTTATCAAACTGTAGGGGTCGATCCTAACATGTGGTACCTTTGGGAAGTGCCTGAAAACCATACCACAAATGCACCTGAGCAAGCGTCTGCAATAGGGATTGGCTAGCTGGCTAGATGGGTATCCTTGAAAACGAGTGGACAACTATGCCATAGGTATATGCTTTTAACAGTATTTTAACTGAAAGTAAAGCAAGAGAAGCAGAAACAATTAACCCAGTTTATAAACTTGCATAAATAGATAGCAGGACAAGAAAAAATAGTGATGGTAAACAGTCAAAGGTTACTTAGTGCAAAATAAAAAAACAGGAAGTTGTGTTGATTCATGATCATCCGTGTTCTGAAAAGCCATAGTACATTAAAGTAAAAGATCTCAAATGTTTTAATTTGATATTGCTAAAAATGTTAATGGGTTGTTGCCATTCAATAAGTACATTTTTTTTAAATCTGATAAAAAAGAACATTAAAAGTTGTACAAAGCTTTTTTGACAATTTGGTACATCAGAGTTAAATACTTACAACTTTACAGTTTCAGAATATTTTCAAATTGCAAGCAGTGGGTGGCAAGAAGCGAGTCCAAAAATGATTGCAGTATTTCAGATTTTAATATAAGTACAAAGTATTTACAAAGCTACAATACATTTATCTGCAGTTTAAAACAATATAACAGCCAAAAATTAGTTAAGACTTAAATAAATTATAACATTTTATTTGTCAAGTTTAAAATAATAGAAAAATTCTGTTTCTATGAAGTCTTTAGAAGAGTCCAATATAACAAGATTGGCAATTTGTATAAGAGCTTGATATATGAAATAATGAATATATGAAATAAATTTAGATCACTTTCTCCTGAATAGGTTTCCTTCACATGTATAAATTATAACAGTTGATAATAATTGCATTTTTCCATAAAATTAGATGTGTTTCTTGGCATTAATGTTGATTATATGTGATATCAGATTTTTTACAGTCTTTGTGGCATTTTTGAATGTGATGTCTTTGTCATGTGCATCTTGTATTAGCAGTCAGTCTAGCTGAGTTGCTTTGTTTAAAAAATATCAATGAAATTTTGACTGCCAGAATTAAAATAATATCAAAGTGATATCTAAATGCAAATTAATCAGGCTTTCACTCCAGGCTTATGGCCCAATCATGTTGAAACACCACTTTTTGTCGGAACATCAAAGTTGAGCAATGTCAAGACTGGTCAGTACCTAGATGAGTGACAGCTTGGGAATTCCAGGCTCTGTAAGCTTGCATATGTGGATTGTCTAATGGATAATGGCTCAGAATTGGAAATTTTAAAGCAGAGTTTTAATTCCCATTGAGTTTGTTATATTCACTTATGCACAAATACCCTCAGGAAAGATATGAATCCATGTCAGAGGTAAGGAGGCAGCTATTTGACCTAGTAGGGGCCAACACACTCAACTCTGCCACAGAAGAACAGCTGTTATGGCAAATAAGGCTTGTCACTGTCAGTGGGGAGGGCACAAAGAAGTGCACTGGCAGAACTTTCCTTCTATGAGGCAGAAAGAGGTGGAGTCAGTCACATGTTTTAGCTCAGTTATGAGCCTGGGCCAAATTTTGTGAGTTTATGGTTACTTGCTCAAACACAACAAACTGCAGTTGGCAAGTGAATTACACCAGTGACATGGTAGCAAGACAAATGGTGGCAGAGCTAGCTAATGTCAAAGACAAGAGCAAAATATTGGCAGGTGCCACTACTCCCACCACTCTAGAGCAAAAATTAGACAGGTTAGTCAGCTAGAAATGATGGACAAGTCAACCCCTTATCTTGACAGTACTATACTCTGTTACGTTGTCCAATGTGCAAAGGTTAGATTACGAGTGACGTCACGCAGAGTGACAGTTGCAATCTGTCCACTTCCCCAGGTTTCCTTGCTAGCCTTGTTTATATTAGTTATTCACATGCATGCCACATCTTGCATGTGGTCAGGTTGGTCCATTTCATGAATGGGTTACCAGTGTTATTCTTACAGATGTCCCTCCATATGATAATGTCACCTGTCCTACTCAACAATTTAAAAGTATTTTCTGGCTTTAAATAACCTGCAAAAGGTTGATAAACTGTAGAAAATGAATGAATGAATCAATCTTTCTCTTCAACAGTACCTGAGATGTGAAGATGATCTTTTCTGTTTTCCACACTATTAATGCAATATTCATTTGCCAAAAAAATTCTTATAATCCCAAATATGTTTTGGCTTTAAATAACCAACAAAAGGTTGATAAGCCATAAAAACAAATCAATCAATAACATGTTATTGTTTAATATGCTTGTTTTTTATTTCATTTTTTTATTATTTCTTTACATGGCTAAATCATACAGTTAATTGTTTGCTTGCTGTCAAATTATTCTTACTATGTAACAAATATGAGATGATAAAATTAAGAAGTAATACTTTAATGAATATATTGATAAGCCTACACTCTGCAGTTGGTCAGATTTGAATGGAGAGTTCCTTCTTAGTGTGAACTGATGTTTATTGTTTGTAGTTTTGAGGAATATGCCTTCTTGGAAAGTAACACTGCAGAATAATGCTGTATTGCATACCATCTTGAGATTGCAGTTCTCTGTACTTTAATTCCTCAGTAAGGACTCCAATGTTGCATCAAAGATAGACAGTTTTCTTCAGAATATTTTGTCTCTATTGTTTAATTATTTTTTGCTTGTTGTGAGTGCACATGCTAGTCATTGTTTCTTGGAGGAAGCACAAAAGAGAGAAAGGAAGATCAGCTCAGCCAGCTACTATCTTATCTACATGTGCGATATTATTACTGCTTCAAATCTTCATTGAACTGTGATTCTCACTGAAGCCTCCTTGTTTGAAACCCCAGTACAAAAAGTAATCTGTGAGAAGAAGGCTTGGACAAGTATCACAGTTCTTGACTTCTCTATTGCCACAGCTGTACTCTGATTTTGCATGTTTTTTAGACTTATATCAAAATTTGAACAAAGACAATCCATCACTTTCAAAATATTATGACCACAGGGTTCAAGCCATCTCCACTCTGATTGGGTTTTTTTAGACCAAAGTTCAAACCATTATGATAGGGTCTCAAGTTAGAATTCTTTGTAATTATGATGAGATTTTTTAGGTAGAGAAATAAATATTTTATTTTTAATTATTATTTTACTATTTCTCACCTATGCATTATGTAAAAATAGCTTGTCATTCCTATATACTTTCAGGAATATTTTATGTCAAATTAAATAATTTTTGAATTGATTTGACTCTTAAAAATAAGTGTAAGTGACACTCATTTAATAAAAATGCATGCTTTACAAGTTCAAAATGATTTCATCAACTTAATAAGTGGCAAGTAATATTTGCACTGCTTATAGGAATAAATCTTAAATGTCAGGAAATGTCAGTGATAGTTTATTCAGTTTCAATTGAGGAATCTTACCCTTAAAATTTCCCCTCATCCTGGATGACCAAATTCAATCAACAGTCAAAAGCTCTTTGAACTGTAATTGAAGAAAATCCTAAGCTGACAGTATGAGAAATGGTATGACATTTCAAGACAACCTATGCAACAATTATAACCCACCTCCAGGAACTCATTAAAGTGTCAAAACTTGGCCAATGGGTTCCACATAATCTGACTGGTAATCAACTTAGAGTCAACATTTATTCATCATTAAAGACAAGACATGATATCAATTTCTGGAAAGAATTGTCACCAGTAATGAAAAATGGGTCATTTATAGCAGTATTTATGATAAGAGACAATGGTGATGTTCCAAGGAAAAGGCTGTGTCTGAACAAAAACCAAAATTATACCATGAGAAGATAATAATCTGTGTTTAGTAAGATATGATAGGTAGCAATGAGAGAGTCAATTCTAGGAGATATTGTCATTAAATGCATCAGTCTTTGTTGGAAAGATATTTCAATGATTAGTCAGAAGAGTGTTTTAGTCTCCTATAACAGCACAAAACCACATGTTGCAAAATTGCACACAGGAAATGATTTTGAATTTGTATATGGAGTTTTTTTTTTTTCTCATTCACCTTACTTTCCAAATTTGGTTGCCTCTTATAAACTTTTTATGACCTTCACAGCATTTCCTGATAGGGAAATGATACACTAGTTATGAAGAGATAAAAAAAGATTTTTATTGTCTCAAAAAATTAAATTTTATGCCATTGGCATTAATAACTTGCCAGTTTGATGGCTTTGAGTGAATGAAATGAGTTAACGAAAATTAAGGAAACTGTTAGCTTCATTGAGTTTGTAATTAATCATTCATTATAAGTGTGTTAATTCTCAACAAAAAAGTGGCAGGACTTTGTTTACAAACAAATATAAACTTATAAAATCATTCATAAGGGGGTCAACCTAGCATAAGGCAAAAAAATACAAGATTTTTTTTTTTTTTATCTCTGATAATAATTTTGTAAATGGTTCAGTGGTAAGACATAGTGGCATCATAAGAAAGAATAAATGGTTATGTGTTCTGAAATTTTCTTTGCATAGAAATGAATGCAACATATAGAACAGATAAATTGTTGTGTTCAAATTTCCTCCTAATTTTAAAAGTTACTGTTTGTCATTTTGGGGGAAAAGCATGAAAATAAATCAGAATTTCTGGACATAATTCATTCTTGCACAAATTACAGAACTACTTGTAGCTTTACAACCTTTCTTTCTAGTACTTGCTTAAAATGGTCAAGTAGGTTCCTCATTGATTTTCTCTGCTTCACTTGCCTTTGCTATACTTGATAAATGTTAAATTCTCCAAGCATTCTTTTCTCGTTATGAGTATCAAATGTTTCATCTGTCTCTCTCTGATCATTAATAATAATTTTCAGATAGTTCTTGTTTTTTTGTAGACTTCTTTAATTTCTCACATGCTGTGTCTTTAGCATTCTTGACATCCATCTCTGTCACTTGAAATTTTTCTTCATCTGTAATGAAACTGTCCAGCATCCACTACCATAAGGGCTGACATTATATAACATTCAAACCCACTTTTCTTTGTTTTCTGATTTCTTATTACTTTACACATTTTCTGAAATGCATCTTTTTCTATTCCTATATATTTTCCTATTTGTGACACACAGTCCCCTGTTTGTATACCACTTAGATAGTTAAAATTCTGCACTTGCTTCTTTTTAACATCCCTGATATATAACTCACACATTTAGCTGACTTTGACTGACAACCATCCATCCCATCTTCTTTTGATTAACCTTTTGACCTTTCTTCTTGCTTTCATCAATTATTTTGTCTAATAGTTCATTCAGTTTTTCTTCTGAAGCTACCATAAATACAATGCTTTCTTTGTAGCATGTTGTTATGGTTACATTCACCAATAATAGCTTCTGGTAGGTTTTCTACAACTTTGAGAAATGTCTTATTGTAAAAGTTAAATAAACCCACTGAGAAAAAAATGTCCTCGTTGTACTCTTTCCATTTTTTGTGTATTTGCTTGACTTAATCTCCACTTGCATACAACTGTTTTTTCCCAATTTGGATTATGGATTATTCATATATTCGTTCTGTGTAGATCAAGCTTTCCTAACATTTCAAGAAATTCTGTGTATTGTACTTTATACCTTTGTATAAATTATGAAACACACTTATTAGTCTTTTGCACTTCAATTGACAAAATTCTGGCAGTGGAAATTATACCAAAATAATTTCTTACTGATAATATTTAGCAAAAATATTTATTTTTAATTTCAAGAATAGATATAATAATCATAGAGTTATTACTAAAATATACATGTTTCATTGCAGAATAACAATAATAGAACCAGTACTTCTTTGCTGACTTGGCTATAAGTATATCTTTTCTTTATATCTTGTTATTACTTGTAAAACATTCACACACACACACACACACACACACACACACATATTGTATATATATATATATATATATATATATATATATATATATATATATATATATATATCCATATATATGTATATATTGTATTATATATATATATATATATATATATATATATATTGTATTATATATATATATATATATATATATATATATATATATATATAGAGAGAGAGAGAGAGAGAAAATCATGGTAACTGTCAGTTTCATGCCTCAAGCAATTTTCAGACTATGGTCTATACTACAAACATTTTATATCAATATATGTAGCACTCATAAATATACCAAATTTTAAAAAAATATAATTATATATATATATATATTTTTTTTTTAAATTCTGTTGTGAAGATAACATGACACTTATTCAATTCAAGAGGTACCAAGCATGTCTTGTGTTACTGATTTTTTTTCATTATTCAGTAATAAGATCAGTTTGGTAAATATTACCCAATGGGCAAGTCTGCTGTTAAAGAAATAGAAACAAAGAAATTGAAAAATTCACACTGTTCATTCTCTAGATATATTTACTAAGTTTTGCTTTGTCTAGCACAAGGTTAAATCTTCATACAATGCTGAATGTTTAAAAATTGTTACATTTTATCCTTTCTCTATTGAAACCAGTTATGTAAAATTAAAATTGTTATTTACTATTCGGCAGGTTTATGATTTCACTTAAAATGTGTAAAGGATTTTCATTAAAGCAATGTAGGATTTCCATTTTAAAAAGTACATGTGATTTTTATAAAGGAAAAAATACAGGAATTTTTTTTTCATATGAAAAAGAAATATGGCCATTCTATGAAAGCAAAAAGCTTACCAAGACATTATTCTAATGAATAAAATGTATAAAACAATTCCAGTCATTTCATTGCATGTCTAGAATTACCCCTGAAAGTTCGAATTTTAAAATTGGTAAATTCTTCAAGAAGGTGGCACAGTGGAGTAATGGATAGCAGCTCAGATTGAGAAATTTGAGAGCCAAGTTCAAATTCCAGTCAAATGCATTACATTCACTTATGTGCTAATACCCTTGGGAAAGGTATGAATCAGCTTCTTCCCTTAGCTAAGGGCAAATAACAGGACAGACTGGGTTCTATAGCCTTGGATGGCAGCTGGTCTACTGCAGAATGAAATGGCAACCTACTGTGGGAAAAAATCTACCTCGTCAGCCATGTATTGAAAGATACATGATGACCTAAGTGTGTATCATGCATGGTACATAACTGACTGAAATTCTTCAAGATTCTTCAGAATAAATATTATTTCGGCTTTTGACCTTTTGAAGCAAAACTGGATTGCACAGTTCAATTACTTGCTATGAAAGAGTATTTAGCATTGACTTTGTGGGTTCGTTTTTTGCTAGGTACTCAATAAATAAGTAATTTAACCCAAGGGACATATCAAAAGCAAGAGAAACAGAGAAAAGCTGTTAGTAATCTAGCCAAACTTGGGCAAATGCATAGAGGAACAAATATCACAAAGACATAAAGGAGCTGTTAAGAAAAAGTATTGCTGGAATTAAAGAAAAAAATGAATATCTGTAAAGAGACACGATCACCTACCACCTGAAGTGACAAGGTTTATATATAGAGACAGAATATAATAAATCTGCTTTTCTGCTATTTTCTAGTTCCTTGACTTATGCCTGGGGTACCATATAAGTAATTCCTCTTGATGTCATCTGTATCCCCTCAGTGCTGTATCCCTTCAGAACATGGACGATTATGTCTCTCCACAGCTTCCTATCCCTTGTAGCCCTGAGCAACAAATCTCCCTTTGTCAAACCTCTTGCCATCCATTCATACAAGCTCATCTGATAGATGGCCCTGCTGTCTTCTCCTATCCCCCTTGCCCTTGATACTCACTCCTTCCCTGTCATATGTCCAAGAAATTTCAACTGTCTTTCTGATTCACTGAATAAAGTGTTATTTTCATTAAGACTTCCTTGTTGCTTACTTGCTCAATACATGGAAATTTCAGCATCCTTCTATAGAAGCACATTTCTGCTGACTCCAGTTTTCTCTTTATCTGTAGAGAGAGTGTCCAGAATTCAATGCCATACAAGAGAATTGATATCACATAGCAGTACAACACTCTTTTCTTGGTTTCTAACAAAGTTTTCCTGTTTCTTAGTACTTCATTTAGCTTTTGAACTGCATCTTTCTCTAATTCAATGTGCATTCAAATTTCAGTGTTGCATATTCCATCCTCTGTTAAAACACTTCTGGGTTAGAATAGGTTAGTTGATTTTACATGATGTAAAATCAGTTATGGAGTTAGAAAGATCATAGTCCAGGAGCTTGTTGATAACACCTAGTAAAAACAATGTGTTGTACAATTAATTGTATATTAAGGAAAAAGTCAATAGGAAAACTGCATTTTTAGCTGTCACATTTTGTCCAATGTGGACTTTTCAAGGCAAAAAAATGAATAAATAACAATCAAAATGTTGTTAGCAACTAGAAGAATTTAGAAACACTGTTGTATATTCATGTGGTCAACTGAAAAATTACATCAATTAATTTATGTTTGAAGAGAATATTTTCATGTGTAGAAATATTGTTTGTATTGTTGTGTTGACGGATTCAGCCATTTTCTTTTGATTTCTTGATATATTTGTTGTGTATGTTGGCTTGGGAGAGTAGTGATTCTGTTAGGAAAGGTGATATTGGGAAAAAAACCTGGTGGTAGATTTATATTTGGATAATATTCAATGGTGGTACTTGAGGATTTTCCTTCTGAGTAAAATATTTCTTTTTCTATGAGTGTAGCATTTATAAAATCAAAATTGTGGCTGAATTTATTTCTATGTATGATTAGTGCATTTATTAAATTGTTAGTTATGAGATCTCTTTTGTGCTCATAGATGCATTTTTTAAATTTCTGCATGTTTCTCCATGGTATTGTGAAGAACAGTTTTGTCAACTTATTTTATATATGCCTGCTTCAGAAATATTATTGGTATGGGTGTTTGAGGATCTGATTATATTGGCTAAAAGTACAGTTTACCTATTGTCTTTTCTACAGGTTAATTCTGTGAAATTTTTTTGCATATATATATATATATATATATATATATATATATATATATATATATATATATATATATATAATCTAAACAAACAGATATTATCAGCCATATATGTGAGTGATTATGTACACATACAGGTGAGAAATTAACTATTTATTAAAAAAAAACAACTATATTGAACAGTCCATAACTTTTTGTACCTGATGAATGTGAAAACCATAAAACTCTGAGTTGTACTGTAAACATAGGTATATGTGTAATTATTAATATATATGTGTGTGTGTACATGTATGTGAATAAGTTTCAAAACTTGTTTAAATGAATTCTTTATGGTTATATATGATTATATGTAATTTTAAAAAAGTGTATAGTGATTTATTGGTTAATCAAACAATGGGTGTAGCTTGGCAGTGGCTATCTCCTCCTCAAATACCATGCAGCATGTTGTACCAAATTACATAATGCCAGTAACATGAAGTAACCCTTGAGTTGAACATTTTTCTGTCCCTTGATGTTTACCCATAGTCTTGAGGAGGAGTGGATTCATGCCTTTGTCAAGGGCACTAGTATAAAGTGAACAGCAACTGTCTCAGCTCAAATCTTAAATATTTTCTTTGTTGTTAACCATTGGGCTATATATATATATATATATATATATATATATATATATATATATATATAACATTTTGTTAAAATTGATATCTTCTAATCAATAGACATAGTGCAAAGCATCATATCAGTTTTGTAAAGACAAGTTTTTTTTTTAGTGCAAGCTCATATTAAATTTATGAAACATAAAAAGAATTCTTTGCATCAACTAAAAAATATAACAAATCTTAAGAATGTTATTAAATTTCTTACCAGTTTATCCATGTCAGCAAAAAATAACTGAATTTTGAAGTAATTTTTTACTTGAATTCTACTTACGAAAAGTATATTTGGCTCTGCATTTTCACATTTATTTTCAAAACTTTCTGAATATTGAAGTAAAGAACATTTATTTTTGGCTAAATAATTAGGATTTCTATATCACCAGATGATTCCAATACATCATCATCATCATCACTCCCATGACCAAGCATGGTTGTAGGGTCACTTCACAGCTGAGTATCTGAGCAGTTCACTTTGCATATCTGGGTTAAAAGCCAGAGAGATATGCATTCATGCATAATGTATCTTGTGCTCGTAGACCTGGTATGATGATAAACTACATCTGCATCCTGGGTAAGACAATAAACCTAATCAGGAGGTTTTGAGGAGCATGGAACCATCTCTTAATTGCTGGTGTTCCCAGGTCCACCCTGACCAGGGGTGGTAGCACCTGCAGGGCCCCAGCTATGGGAAAATAGCTAAATCCCAGACTGGGATCAAAATATGTAAAAATAGGTTTTAATACCAGCAATACATTTTTTGTAAAAATTATACCAGTAATAAATTTTTGAAAAAAAAAATATTACCAGCAATACATTTTTGGAAAAAAAATATTACCAGCAATAAAAATCTTGTTGGCATTAAATAACCCATTGAGGTTGATATGCCGTAAAGCAAACCAAACCAAAACCAATTAAACTAAACCTGGTGGAGCCCATCTCTGTGTGTGTCAAACTGCAGTTGATGACCTCTAACTTGAATGCTTGCCTTGGCCATAGACGCATGGCTGTTGATTAATCAGGCAACCCTCCACCTTGGCTTTTGACCAGTCTGGAAAGCCCTCTGCTCAACAATACTGTGTCATCTCTGCACTGGTTGCATATGTTACAGTAGAGCTCAGTCTATCCAACTGTGCTAGATAAGCATTGATACTACCAGAGGATCATCCACCCTTGGATATGTCTTATCTTTAATCCTACTGAATGTCTAGTCACCCACCTTGCTATAAAAGTTCTCCATCTATAACAGAAAAATAACTATGTTCTTTTGTGTTACGGTTTTTATTCATTTTAATCTGTTATGGTTAAAATGGATAATTTAAATCAGTTCAATTTTAAAATAAGCACCTATGTCCATGACATCAAATCATCGCCATTTCTTTCATATTTCTTTGATAAGGTGTAAGTTCTGTTCAAACAATTTCTTCTGCATAACTGTTGCTTTGTGGAACAGACCCCCAAGTGAATGCTTCTCTGGCCACTACAATCTTAACCTCTTCAAGTCTAAAGTCTAGGATTAACCAATATCTATCAAACATATCTTCATAATATACACCTCTTACTTCCTCTTTCTCCCTCCTTGCAACAGTAACCGTCTACCTTGAGTGGCACTGTGGCCTTGTATTGGAGGAACTAAAGAAAGGAAAACAAAGGTCATATTACTAAAGCACCTAGCAGAGGAGAAACTAACTCTCAATAACTTTCAAGATGAAGAAAGTACTATTGCTGTGATAAAAATATATCTAAAAGCTAAATAGATTAATGATAATCCTAGAAGTCAATTTAACCTGGACAGTGCCGGAAAACCTTGCTATCAGTAATCAAACTTACTACCATTATATAGTGTAATATAAGATTATCTTGAAGTAAAATATTTGCAGCAAACAAGTTTATCTGTTTGTATGTCTGTTTAAACTTGCCTCGAAGACAATTCGATTTTCAATACTGAGTGCAGACAATTACCACTCAAGACAGAAGAAAGTTCTAAATAGGAATATCTTTTATCTATAGTAAACATCAAGAGAGAAAACGATGCAATGAGCATTGATAGAAAACAGAACAGTAACATTCATGACAGCCAATTGATATTCAGTGCTCTAAGAGTGCAGTAGGTTATATAGAGAAATTGTTTACCATTGATGATAAAGTAACCCTGTAAAACCACTGGACATACTGCATTTAACAGAGAATTTAATGGTAAAAAAATATACCAAGTCACTAAAGAACACAGTATCATATACCGTATGTGCCAAATAATTGAGAACAAATTATTATATAGATATTCAATAGAGAAAAAATGCATTTTTACAAAACAATTTGTTTGTTTTTTTTCAACAAGGGGGTCATGTCATAATAATTCCACTTTTTCTGCATCCATCCACATCAATCTTCCAAGTAGCAGCATTTTAAATCTGACTAGGTGCTGGTTCAA
Organism: Acanthosepion pharaonis; assembly: GCA_903632075.3. Classification (NCBI taxonomy): domain Eukaryota; kingdom Metazoa; phylum Mollusca; class Cephalopoda; order Sepiida; family Sepiidae; genus Acanthosepion; species Acanthosepion pharaonis. Next base: position 383,303 of record CAHIKZ030005456.1, on the reverse strand, counting down.
GACACAACACTACAATAGAAAATAGTAAATACATTGAAAGTAAGCAGATACCAAAATGTTTATTGTACATATTCTCCAAGAACAAATATACCAAGTATAATATTACATATTTAAAAAGTTGATAATTTCATGTTTTACTAAATAACTTGTGCAACACATTAACTTCAGAATCAACTCCAGAAGGCAAAAGGTGTATATCTGGGCCTCTACCTCACAGGAAAATTTATAGTGGGTAATATAAATATATTGCTAATGATTTGTTTTATAGAATGCATTGAATATCAGAAAAAATTTTTAATAGTAGTCAAGAATTCAGGCAAATGTTACTGACTGAACAGAGTTATTATTTATATAATTTAATATAATTCAATAACATAAAATTAATTCACTGTAATTCAAAAGAACAATATCTGTATACTGGATTTGTTATAAATTAGAATTAATATATGCTCCCAGAAATCCAGTTGAGCTCTCCAGGGAAATGTTTTTTTTTAAAAAAACAGCAACTCCTACTGCTATTAAGCATTACTCTTCAAGTATGAATTGAGTTCTCTGAGCTGCTGGAATATTTTGAATAGAGAAAAAACATTAAAATTCCCTTCCTTTCTGCCGTGTGACGATGGCCTAGGGGTAAGATATCTGACTGATGTCAAATCAGTTGTGTTTTGATTCTCAACTTGAAGCAATATATATATATATATATATATATATATATATATATATATATATATGTTTTGTTTTAATCATCATCTAAGTATAAATAATATTAAAACAGTTCTCTAATTGAGCTAAAAATTAATCTAAGATCAAAAGTTACAAATTTCCATTTAGCAGTATTGTACAAGTCTATTGTGATTTTAGGGATTTCCAAAATACATGTACCCATATATATGAGACTGTTGTCATGGAATGTCCCACACTCCCTATCACCTATATAGACTATATCAGTAGCTATATATAGTGAGCACAGTATATACCTGGGGCTTGCTTCGGGAATTTCTAGCCTGCCACCCAATTCCCTGTTTTTCAGTAGTGTCTTCTCTTTTACAATAAACCTCTCCTCTTTCATCTACACGCATGTTGCTGTTCCTTCATTCGAGTACCACCTTTGTCTGTTTGTAACCTCTTTAAGGATATAACAGAGACTGATCAATAAATACATAGGTTGACATAAGGGAATTTTGATGCAAAATTTTCACTGTATAGTGTTTGATCTACATCATTAATATTTATTACTTTAGGCTACTGACAAGGCAGGATATTATGTTGAAAAATATCTATGTGTTGTCTAAAATGCATATTGCATTATACTTATTGATGTACCTATATATAAATACAGACGTATCTCTTTCTTATGAATATTTCTTTGAATCTATGGAAATAAACTAGAAGTATAAAAAGTGGCCAATTTGGAAATAGTTTTTTTTCTTCATTTCTATCATTTTAAATCAGTTGTCTTCTCAAACTTAAATATTTATTTTCAGAATCTACTGTCATCTCAGCCCATCAGTAAATGGTAGTGTTCAAATGCAGTAGAGGTTACTCTTTAAAATGATGAGGTTGCTGACGTGGCACATTTACAAGATGGAATGGTCTTTAATTGAAAAGTGAAAGAAGAAATGATGACATGATTTTGGTGGAAATAATGGGATATTATGTGTAGGATGTCTTATTGGATATTTAAGTACAGATTTTTAAAGTATATTTGTCACAACCTTGTATAAATAGTACATATTAATATCCACATCATCTAAGAGAATCTATCTTTGGAAGGAACTTTTATAATGTTATATGTTTATCTGTTTGGATGTGCGTGATTAAATACAATGGAAAAATCCCAGTTCTGAATCTACTAGCAGACTCTAGGTGATTTCAAACATGTCAGAGAGCTAACAGATTGTTTGGAAATAGACCTTCATCAATGTTTTGTCACATTTTCTGGTATTTTTTTGGTAATTGTTCACCTTGAATACACAGTATCTTGAATTGATGCTTCACTGGTCTTGAAATACATGTGCCATTCCAAAACTTGTGCTTGGTGAAAACAATGAATGCCAAAAGCTTAACATTTTTAGGAATTTGGTTGCAAATCTGTAAAATTTGATACAGAAAAATTTATAAGATGTTGTAATAATCGCAGAGCTAATTCAATGCAGCATTAAAAAAGTTCACTTAAAAATTGAAGAGTATGAAGCTTATTGATAGACTAACTCAGTAGGCAGGGTACTAAAAAGCATTATTATCTGCATGTGTACTACCACTGAACAACACAATCAGAATAGATATTGTATACAAACATTCTTGTAACATCTTATATTTGTAAAGAAAAAGGATGGAGAAAAAGATGAAGAGACAGTGAAGGCAATATTTAGCAGCAGCTGACAAGATATCTCATGAGAAATTTCCTCTAACTTTGGAAATACATTGAATATTAATTCAAAACAATTCATAGAAAGCAATGAAGACTGTGAAAGCAATGGTTGTCCTGGAGCAGCTGACAAGATATTTTGCTGATCTCACACAAATATCTTAGTCCTAAATTGTTAATTGTTGTCAACGGAATCTACTGGTAGGAAAGAGACTGTCTTGTAATGAAAAAAGCAAAGAAAAAAATCATAATTGCAAGTAAAATCAAATATGTAGTCGAAATAGATTTATTTCTGATGTTTTTTGGTGTTAAATATCACTTTGTTCACTGTTTGTCTACAAAGGAAATGAAAGTAAAATGTGGATTCTTGCCTAGAAGAGATTAAAAGAAATCAGCTTCTTCAGCAGAGCATAGTTTGTTTTTTTTATTTGGCAGTACCAAAGATGAGTTAAACTGTAGTTGAGATGAATTGGACAGGGAAGAACTGTTGATTCTTTCTGTTGTTGTTTTATTCAAACCATTTTGCAATCAGGTTCCATTCAGATTCCAGTTTCTCTCTGGCTATGGCTTCAGGGGTTTTATGCCAACTTCTGTCTCCCTTAACTAAATTTCACCTCACAATATCTAGTGAATTTTTTCCCATGTCAAGAACTGAAAAAAAAATTACATTCTTGATGCTTTACAGATAATCAAAGGTTCTTTGTTTATTTCTTTATTTTTCATTTTATGAGAAAGTCATTTAAGAAAACTCATGTGTTGGCAAATCATCTAAGAACATTGTCAGATACTTTTCTTCTCCAAGGTATTTACAGGGGGAATTGTATTTGTATGTGTGTGCCTTTCTCTGTGTTTTTTGTCTGTGTGCCGATATGTTTCAATAAGAGGATATCAATAAGTTTGCAACCTGATAGACTTATTAACTGAAGTTTTATATGTATAACCTTTGGGTGACATGATTAATATGCCCCACTGAATTAAGTTCATTAACAAGGAGACTGTCTTGCAATGAAAAAACAAATCAAAAAGTAATAATTGCAAGTAAAATCAAATATGTAGTCAAAATGTGCATTATGTTGAAAAATAAATATTTGGTTTGTAAAACAAATGCTTGCTTTATCATAAGGCTCTGGATTAATTGATGTATGAACATTTTTACTAATTTTCACCTAATACAAAGGATAAGAGCCATTCAAGTTAGAGGGTTTCTGTATGATATTTGGGTATAAGAGAAGGAAAGAAGTGCAGTTCATGAAGTTATATAGGTAACCCCAGACTTGAAAAGGTTCAGATTGTAATGATTGGGAAAACATCCTTTTGGAAGTCTATTCCACAAAGTATCAGTCTTGGGGAAGAATCTGTCTGAGTGCAACATCTTTCTTACTAATGAAAAATTTTCATGGCAACTGATCTAATGAGCTTTTTTCCCTGGTGCCCAAACTACATGAATTGAAGTGTGCTACTAGGTTGGCATCTAGGTCCCACTATTTTACTATTGAATTAGTTAAATCTAACTGCCACTTCTACCCCAACAATTTCTTTTCTTGCACTTCCCACCTGTGGAATGCACTTCTGTTTTCTTGCTTTCTTGATAACTTTAGTCTTCAAAAATTTAAATGCAGTGTCAATCATTATCTTCTTGAACCCTGTTGAACTTTTATCCTTTCCTCAGTATCCCCTATACTCAGTTTTTTCTATCACCTTCACTCTCTGTAACCCCCTGCGTACTCGTGGCATTCCCGCCTTGGGGTGAAATGATTAAAAAAAAAAAGTAGACTTATGGATCCATGCTTGTATATCTGTGTGTGTAATCCATGGAAATAATTTGACTAGCTAGATCTGATGACCTATCTATGATTTATTGTATGTTGGTATGTGTGTGTTGTCTTTGAAGTTAAATTGTCTATGTTTGCAAAATTACTCTCTCTATAGATGAGAATGTATCCATAATATAGTCAGTAGATGGACACAGGTAATAGATTAATTTTGATCTGAAATTTTCTCTGTACAATCTATTTGTGTAATAATTATCACTGATTTAAATGCATTGAGAAGAGATTATGTTTAAAAAATAAATATTTCTTGTGTAAAATAAATGCTGTCATCTTTAGCCTGTAGACTTATTAATGTACTTACATATTAGCAAGTGGATTAAGTGCATTGACAAGGAAAGAAATTATATTGAAAAATATTTGTTGTTCAATATAAATGCTTTTTTTGACAGGCTGCAGACTTATTGATGTGCCATATACATGTTTGATTGTATTTATATATTTGTATGTGTGTGTGTCTGTATGGTTTTATATATGTGTGTTTTTGTATGATTTCTGTTGTCGCCTGTATGTTAAAATATACATGTGTCTATAGTTTGTGTGCTTGTCTTGTAAACCATGGCTTAGGAATTCCTTCCTTACTGTTTGCTTTTATCAGCGTCACTTTTTGCCAAAGGTGGTTGAATGTTCATGATATCTCTATTGATTACATCCTTCCAAGTTTGACTATAGCAGCTACATCTGCATTATTACTGCCTGGGCATGTAACATAGATATGGGAGAGTGCTTTGTCTATGCATTCATTTGCATATTCTTCTTTAAGTTAGTTTTTATGGCATTCTCTGAATAAGGCATTTTATTAAGATATGTGGTCATGGAACAGAATATAGGGAAAATTAGATTCATGTCTTTTACAAAGTTATTAATATGAATTAAAATTTGAAGCCATTTTACTAATTGTATTTTCCATGTTACCATTATGTCCTTTCCCAACAAAAAATATCCAATATCTATCAACCTTATTTACATTATTAATAGGTGGACTAATGTTTTCATCTTTGTTGTTATTATTATGTTTTGGCTGCTGTGCCCTCTGACCTTTTAACAGGTGTATGCCGATCTAGGTAACCAACAGGGAATTTTGAAGTGAATCCTTTATTTAATTTATTGAGGTAGATTATTCTCATTCTGCTGACCAATTTAATGATATCCTGCCTAGTTCATATTTTAGTCCTGCTCAGTTATTGCTTACCTCCATTTCCACTGACCTAAATAAACACTACCCAACCCAGGGATTGAACTTAGAATTACTATATCACCAAATTCAGAAACTATGGGACAATTCTGAGTATAAAACTTGGAGCTTTAAACCTGATCTGCTTGTTCTGCTGCTTCATCTTGTCATACTTGACTGCATTCGATGAAGATTTCTCTTTTCTTTAGCGGTACAAAAATAAGAATGAGAAGATATCCATAGACATGGGCAGTGATGCAAAAACAATCTACCCACATAGTTTAAGTAAAGAGTTTAGTTAAAAATTTCCTATTTACATTATTCGAACTATTGTCCTCATCTTTGTCGCCATATTTATCACAACGTTTTGGCCGGTTGGAATATCGAACTGAACCCTTTATTTGGCTCACTGGGGTAGATTTTTCTAGTTCCATGTTCAATGGATGTCAGTTATCAGTTATTTCCTGTTAATTCCCCTCTTCAGATTCTCCGGGTATTGAACATTCACTCTTTGGGTTCTGTCACTGGATCTAACCAACACCTTTATCCACTGTGCCATGTGTCCTCAAGATTTTTTCCCGCAGTAGGTTGCCATTTCTTTCTGCCATCCAAGGCTATAGAATCCAATCTGTCCTACTATTTGCCCATAGCTGGGGAGAGAAGTGGAGGAGTCATACCTTTCCCAAGCGTATTAGCATGTCAGTGAATGTAATGGATTCAACTGGAATTTGAACTCAGCTCTCTTATTCCTCAATCTAAGCTGCTATCCATTACTCCACCGTGCCTTCTTTTGGAGAGTAAAACAGCCAAAACATTGTGATAACAACAAAAAAGATGAGGACAATAGTTTGCATGTAATTAGAATAAAAAGATGGCATATCTAAGAAATTTATATCCTATTTGTCCCTTAATATTATTAGAATGTTGTCACATGTGAGTGTTTTTCCAATTATTATTTATACATTTTACTGTTTCTAAGAAAGTGTTTTCATCTTTCTGCTTTGGAAATATCTATTATAGCTCCTCATACTCAAAATTCAGACAGAATTCAGAATCTACCTATTTTATTATATACTTGGCTGTTCAGAGTGGCATTCTTATTTTGGTTGTTATACTGACAACATTTCATATATTTTATTCTCCAGACTTCTTCAGATATCTGTCTTTGTTCTCAGTAACCTTCTTTGAATTTTGAATGGCTTAAATATAACAACCAAGATATGAATGCAGGCCTGAATAGCAAGACAGATAATAATTATAATTCCTCATCTTAAAAATTCCTGTTAATAACTTTGTAATCTGCAATCATTTTTTTTTTCTTCAAGATGGTTGGTCTTTGATGTTTGCATTTTTACACATCTGAAAGTTTGAGTAATGTCTGGCTAGATTCTTCAAACATTGAAAAACTTTCTTTTTCAGGATGTTGATGGTTCTTTATATTTCATGTTTCTTCTTATAGTGACTTGCTTAAAGGCCACCATTAAGAACCATTAAACTCCATACCAAGTTATTTGAATATTTATGGAACTTAGATGATAATTATTTTCAAATAAATAAAGGAAACTACTCTGTAAATAACATTTGACATTCTTAGAATTATCTCCCTTGAAAAATTGGATCATTCCAGGTGTGTTTGAATAGATCTCATACTCTTAAACTCAAAACATAATTAAAGATTGTTCTATTTTTTGACTTAGTGCAATACAATTAAATTGCTCTAACAAAAATCTTGCAATGTTGTGCTACTTTTGCTTTATTATGTTAAAAAAAACAACAAAAAAACAGAAATCCGGTTATTGTAATATAAATTTGTACTTAATTATTGATAATTATAAAATAATGATTTTAAACATCCAGTTTCATTATCAAAATTATACTTTTAAAAAAATATTGCTTTAATAAAAGCTATAAAACTAAGAACACTAAGTCTTCTATGAATTTCATTTTTTTTTCAAAAACATTTCACCCAGAGCAAGACATATGGAAGCATTTCTTCTTATAATTCTGAAATCATATTTTACTATTCAAAAAAAACTTTACAGAATTATAAGCAATATATCATATGTGCATCAATGAAGCAAATTTTCAGATAAATACCTTTCAGAAACAATATCCAGTTTTGTTAACATTATAGACAAAAAAAAAATTATACATTGATGTTTTTCAGAAACTTTTTGTTGTATGTTTTACAAACAGTGTTTTGGAGTTTTTCTTGCTGTGAGTTTGAATTGAATCCTCATCACCACTATTGTATCCATGAAGAGGTTACAAACATACAAAGGTGGTACTTGAGTGAAGGAAGAGCAACACACGTGTAAATGAAAGAAGAGAGGTTTATTGTAAAAGAGAATACACTATTGAAAGACAGGGAATCAGGTATCATGCTAGTAATTACAGAAGCAAGGCCAAGGTATATCCTGTTCCCACTATATATAGCTACTGATATAGTCTGCGAAGCAAACCCCAAGTATATCCCGTGCTCTCTGTATATAGCTACTGATATAGTCCATTCACATAGGCGATAGGGAGTGTGGGACATTCCATTACAACACTTGTCTTTGTTGTCTTTATATTTCAACTGCTTTATCCTCTGCTCTTCTTCAGGTACCTGTCATATCCTATCACTTTTTGGGAATATCTCATGGAATCCTTTACTCCATCCAGTTCTCAATTTTGTATTTGTTATTTTAACAGGTTTTGTTGATTTTACACCTTGTGACAAGAATAAAATTCTCTGATAGTAAGATTTTACAAGCAAATAGAAGTTGTTTACTACTTTTGGACAAGTTGAAAAATTAAGTTAAAATTTTTCTTTTCTTCACTTGGTAAGTATTTCATGAGGAACACAGAAAAGATAAATAAATGAATAAATAAATGTAGGATTGATGGAAGGATATGTAAATGTGTTCACTAAAAATTTATTTCAAAATATTAAAATCACTGGACATCTGAAAGGTACTATGTTTAGGGGCAATAAAAGTGACCATATTTAGTGATAGGAAATGCCAACTGAGTCATATTTAAAAGTGATAATATCACTGACAACCATAAATTGGGCTGTAAATGATTCAGAATAGTCAAACAATCATATGTAATAAGGAAATTCTGGAATTAAAAATATAAGTGGAATAATCCATGAAAGTTGTGTCATTGTCTGGAAAGCTAATATCATGAGCATTGCTGTGGGTCTCCCACAGTTAATAATTTTATGCTAGGGAAAGCTTTGACTTTTGGTTTTGTCATTTTCATCTTTTCCTCAGCTATAAAGAAGAACTGATGAACTTTGTTACTTTCCTCTTTTAGTTGAGTCACTCTCTTGATAAAGATGACCAGCATGAAATAGAAAAAAAAAATCAGTATTTTGCAAACCCAGAATAAATGACAGGTAGCATCAGTTGATATTCTCTTTAACACTTTGATTTACCATTGATCCACAAAATGAATTGAACAGAAAGAATAAAATAGATGGATCAACTTCAGTATATGTGAGCCTTTTTACCAAATCATCCAAAGAAACATTGATGCAAATCCTTCATAACTAGATACTGGTGTTAGTCCATTAAACCACACTCCAGCAGCTATCATTAACAATGTTGAATGTAGTTGAGAACACAGTAAGGGTGATAGATTCAGCCTCACTATTTACTGTATTATTTGACCAAGCATTTAACTTTGAGGGAACCAGAGGAGATTAACATGTCTTAGCTTTAATGTATAAAAGTAAATTAATAGGAATGAGAATGACACACAACAGTAAATCAAATAAAACAGTTCATTCAACATTACAAATGCTTCATCTTTCTTTGTCTTTATCATTGTACCCTTGAGTTTTCTTCAGACCTTCATCTTGATAAACTTTGTGGTGAATTTCATGGGGCATCTGTCATTTTATCCACTATGTTATACTCACTACTTGTGCTAAAATGATACTTTTTTTAAGCATCTTTTTAAAATATGCAGTAATTTTGTGTAGTTTTGATTATAAAGAGAGATAAATTTAAGCGCTTTTTGTTTTGGTATAATTTTATCTGTAGGCTGGTTCATAGATAGATGAATCTTGGAGGAAAATCACATGTAGTTGTATAATTAAATGCTAATTAATAGCTAAAAGAAGTCAGTGAAATATTTTTCTGCTTGTTTTATTTTCTCATTTGTAGCAAACAAAAATTTATTAGACTTTCTCTTCACATTTAGTTGTACTTTCTTTTCTACGTTTAATTCTCATCTTGAAAACTTTTTTTTGTTTTTACATATTTTCCATATGCAATTCATGTCTATAAATATTTCATAATAATAATTTCAAACTTTAATCAAATGTCTATAAAGTTTTTTTGTTCAGTCAGAAAATACTGCTGATTTCTGGATTAATATTTTTCCATATTGTTTATTCATTATTTCAAAATAGTTGTCTTATAGTTTATGAAAGAATTTGAGCAAATACTGACTATTGAACATTTGAATTTTTTTAAAAACTTCTTACATTAACTCTGTTACAATAGATAATGTCTTGCAATCTCTATAGGATGATTATATTGCATTCTTTGATGCTGATTTTATAAGCATTTATTTGCTTTTAAGCAGTTTACTCCCAGCACCATTGCAGGTACATTCATGTGCTTTTAATATCATTGATATTATATTCTGAGTTCTGAGATGTTCTCTGTAAGTAATACCTGTGTTACCTGTCCATATTGAAATCATTTTTTCTATTTATTTTTAACAAAAGATAAATAACATGTTATGTTGTGTCAATCTTCAAAGTAATTTTAAAAATCACATATAATATAATAGTGAATCATTTGGAATCAGTGAGCAAGCTCAGGATTCAAATATTCAAATGCTTCTCTCCTCTTTAAGCATAAATAATTGCCTAAGAAGATCATGTCCAGTAAAATTTAATAAAGTAAATAAAAAAAATACACTTGGTGAAGATGGTACATTGCAATTTGAAAATTTGCACCTGATTAAATGTAAGAATTGAACTGCAGACAACCTTATAAAATAAATGGTTTGTATTCCAAATTAAATCACTCCTTTTCCATTTATACATGATTGACATTACTTATCACTAAAGAGACAATGTTCCTGATGTAATGCATTAGAAAAGTCTCTGAATTTGTAATTGGTTTTGACTACTAACGGATACAATTTCCTTCATATTTTTATAAAATTCATTGCAAATCTTAGAAACATTTTAAAAGACTTTTGCAGACTATTATGTTATTGCTGAACTTTTTACTTTGCTTTCATATTCTATATATTCTCTCTATATTGATATATATATTTATGTGAATGTTCGTAGAAGAAATCAAAGATCTCATACATTGAATAAATGTTATGTCAATACTTTGTGTTTTCTTTCAAAATTCAGAGAACTATTAATGGCATTATTTCACAATTAATTTCTGAAACCTTTTCTTTAAATCATCACATTTTAGATTTCCTGTAACTTTTACACTTCTTTCAAGTATTGATAGAAATGTATCAAAATTACTTAAAAATATAAGCTTATAGGTGACAAACTAGAATATATTGAAAATTGTCAGAGTTAAATTGTTGCTAAGAAGTATATTTTAGGAGTTTTCTTTTAGACTTAAAAATTAAAATCATCTAATGAACAAAATTTTAAGGCATTGAACATATCTGTGTCTATACATATGAGTTGAGGTAAATAAGAAGCGAAGTAAGAAATCAGAACTTGGATTAAAGCTGGTTATAATGACAGCAAACTGGTTCCTTCCTCCTGAAATGTTGTCCCACAAGTTTATGCAACAAACATGAAACAGATGAGATATATAATCAAGAAATGTCAATTTTTGATCCAGGGCACACTTCCTTAAGGGGCATTTGAACTCAAAAATAATATTCGTTCATTTTAATTTTGAACTTGTTGTTATTTTTAATGATAATATTAGCTGTTTTAATTTTTTTATAGAAGATAATTAATTTGTTTTTTTTGTTTGGGTCAATTGGAGTAGTGTATTTCTTTATGATATTTCTAAGATTCATCTTGTTTGTAGTTGATATGCATTTGGCTTTTGTAGAAAATAGTTAATCTGAGGTCAGTGCAGAAGATTCAGAAAGAGTTGAATGAGTCTAATGGTGGTTACAAATGTACATCAGCTTAGAAAATGATCATTCTAATAAGGAAAGAACTCCCAAATTTGTTGGTGAGGACCTCAGACTCAACATGGAGGACTATGTCAAGTACCTTGAAGTGGTAGTGCTGCCCTGAATCAAAAGGGTAACTGCTGGAAGACCTGATGTCTGAAAACAGAAGTCTGCATTATGCTACACAGGAAAAAGTACACAGTCGTGTCTGTAAGACAATTTCCACGACAACATCACCTCTTATGTCTGGCCACCTAACTCCCCAGACTGCAACCCTCTTGATTATTATGTGTGGGGCACAGTTGAGTGAAATACCAACAAAACTCCTTGTAACACTAAAGATGAACTGAAGGCAAGGATTATGGCAGCATTCACCAACTTAAACAAGGAGACTGTCCAGAAGAGTTACAGGTTATTTGGAAGTTGTCTGGCGGCCATGGTTAAAGCCAATGGTGATTTTATTGACTAAATTTGTTCTTTCATATTTCAAGATATTTGTGTTTTTAATTTTGGTAAATATATCTGTTAAAATGAGTTATGTCAGTGTTATTTTCATTTTTACATAATTTAGATGACAATTTATCTATTGCACAAGATAATTTGGCAAACTTCTCCTTTGACATATATCACTGATGAACCAAATATGATCAGAAAAATTTAGTAAAACATCTTGTGAAAATAATGTTCTTTTGAAAACATGTTACGGTAAAAGTTTTCCAAAACATTGCATTTGTCATTTCATTTTATACCCATCCAAATTTACTCTCACACATATATTCAATAAATTAAAAGTTCAGGTGACTTATCTGAGAGTTTTGTGTTGGAACACTCATCTAGACTATAGGTTTGATAAATCTATTAAACTTACCAAATATCTTATTTATATGTTTTAAATATGATATCTGATGATAAGTTATAGATTTATCAAACTGGTGCTGATGATTATTTTGATGCAAAACTCTTGAGTCAGCTAACCATTTAAGTTCCTTGAACTTTTTTTTAATTTATTGAATATTATAGCAGCTTTAGTTATCTATAGAGTGCTTTTTAGCAGAAGTTCTGCTCACCTGAAAAAAAGATATAAGATCTTGTAATTTTCATTCATTTTATCAATTGTAATATTATATATAATAATATTACAATTGATAAAATGAATGAAAATTACAAGATCTTATAAATGTCCTCAGTCTGAATGTACAGATTAAAACTTAATTAACTTGATAATTCTTTGTGAAAGTAATTTCAATACATTAATTGAAAATAGAAAACTATTAGCACTTTTATATTTATATACATATCTAAAGACACACGCATCAAAGATATAAGTTCCTATGATTTTCAAACATTTTATCAATTGTAATACTAATATATATATATATATATATATATATATATATATATATATATATATAATATTAAAGATCTTATATCCTTTGTGTGTATGTGTGTGTGTGCATACAAAGAGGTAGATTTTTACATTCATTTACACATTTACTTAGGTACACTAATATCCTCATCCATTCTGCTTTTATCATGATGGTGGGTTCTTTGGCTTCCTTCATGTTATAATTATTCCAATAAAATTATTTTCCTCAGTTGTATATAGTTTAAGATCTCAGCTTCAATAATTCTCCTACATACCTCAGTATTTGAAAAAATTACTTCATTGCTCATTGTAACAATCTTGTGTTTTATTTGTATGAGAACATCTATTGACATATGAAGAAATGTATATATATCTATATATGACTAGCAGGCTTTGCCTGCTTGCTATCGCTTCGCAAAGTAAGACATATTCACTACTTGAAATCTTTGAAACAAAAATTGTAAATGAACATTTCATTCATAAATTGGCTTGTTATAGTTAAAGCAAGTTTTACAAATAGATGCCAACTTGTTGAATGCCAAGAAAAAATCAAATTTCAAACAATATTAGGCACTATATAAGACAATAATCCTAAACAGAACTATTTTTGATATGAAAATCAAAACAATCCTTGAATAAAAGAAGACTAATGAAGGACAGTTAATTAATAAAATAAACTTTTTTAAAATCAATATGCAAATTAGTTAAACCTGAAGCGTGATATTGCCTAGAAGTAGATAATATATACAGATATTGAGATTGTAGCATGCAGTTACTTTTATGCATGTTATTTGTCATCTCTCAGTTGTGTCTATGTCCTTGGACAGTGTGTGCTCAAGGGCTTCTCTGGCAAAGGACAGAGGGGCAACTGGGGAAAATTATACTGAAGAGGTGCTTAGCCCTGGGGAACAGCTGCCCAAGGCCACACCCTCCCATTGCACAAGAAGGAGGGATCGGTGCTTGCACCGAGGCCAGTGCAATCGATGGTTGCGGGGGCAGAGGGGAATTTTTGTTCCTGCCCGAGTGTACACACTCGGGTCCCCACATTAATCCGACCTTGTGTCACATCTCATTCTCGTGGGAGAATGAGTAAACACTGTGTAAATTACTATAATGTAGTTTGTAACACGTTAATTTATCATCTCTCAGTTGCGATTCTGTCTTTGGGCAGAATGCACAGGGTGACTCCATTGAAGGATAGAGTCACAAATGAGGAATATTATGCTGAGAGGTGCTAAGCCCTGGAGAAAAGCTGCCTGAGGCCGTTCACTCTCATTGCACTGGAGAGGGGGATTGATGGTTACGGGGGCTTGGAGAATTTTTGTTCCTAACCTGTGCATACGTGCTTGGGTTGCTGTTTGATCTGGGTTTTCAATTGCGAGGGACTTTCTTTTCCTCACTGCAGCTTTGGCTCTTTTGATTGCAATCTGATCCTTTGTTGGCAGAGATTTCTTTTTACAAGGCATACTGCTGCTGTAGGTAATAGGCAACAATATACTACAGAAGAATTCAAAGTTGATTGCTGCATTTAAGTATTGCATTAATATTTAAACTTATCTTTTCAAAGTTCAATTCTAATTCTTCTGCCACCACTTAATTTAAAGATAATTTGATGCACAGAGGTCCTTAACTTCTGTACAATTTTTTTTTTAAGTGTGACTTTCGCTGGATTTCACAATTAATTTCAATCATTTCCAAATTTATTTCCAAGTTATAAAAATTGTTATTATACAAAATAATTTGTCACAAAAAATCATGTAAAAAAATCACTGAAAACAATCGCTGTTTTGATAAAAACTTGGGAATCCAGAATTCCAGGATTGTGGTTCCGGATCCAGATTGAAATGTTTTTAATTTGCTCACAGTGTCCGCCTGATTCCAAAATGGTATATGTTGGACATCTAGGAATAAAGTTGAAAAAGTGTGACATTTGCACTTATTTATATAGATGTCTTTGAGTTCACATAATCTGCACCATCATATCTAACCACTGGTACATCAAAGTTATTATTATTATCATTATTATTCTCATTATTATGGCCCTTATTTTTTTTATCATGGAATAATATTGATTTTTGGAAGTGTTTAATTATATTCATATTCTCATTCAGGATAGTCATGTATTGTTTTTCTAAGTTTAAATGCATTGTTTAGTGTATGCTCATTAATAGATGGGATTTCAAGTCTAATTGCATGAAGCAACAGTTTTCTTTATTACTAATATTATTAAACAAATTGATTTTTAATTTTGTATTTTCCATTGGTTTATGTTTAGTATGTTTCTTAGTTTTGAGCATATTTTTTCTAATATTTGTTTGTTTATTTTCCCAAATTTGCTTTTAGTGGGGTTTAGTAACCTGCATGTTGGTTTGATCGTGAAATTGTCCTCATGGTCTTTTAATCTAATAAATGGTTCTACTTTTGCAAATTATTTTATACTAGTGTCTAATTTTAGTTTACTGGCTATGTTCTTAGCTTCTTTGTTTATATCACTTTCTGTTTCATTATTCGTGGTTTTGTAACATTTAGTGACTTCTTCGTCAAATAGTTTCTTGTTGGTTTTCATTTTATAGATTATCCTGGACTTATTTGCTTTTATAAATAGTTTTCTTGGGTTGTTTATCATTTTCTGAACTTTTTCTATTTGGTGGGGGGGCGGTAATTATTGCTGAATTTTCTTATTTCCAAATTATTGATTATGTTTCTTAAGTCATTTTCAAAAGCAATGAGGTTGGTTTGTTGTGGTGGGAATTTCATTGATGTAAATCCAAATTTGTTAATATTATTGATGCTTTTGTGGCTGCCACCATTGTCATTGTCTTCATTGAGGAAATAGAATACATTGCATCTTAGGCATTTTATAAAGTGTTCTGTTTTTTCTCTGAGTTGGATTTTGTAATCTTGTAGGTTTGATGTGGGCTTATTTTTTAAGGAGTAGTTAAATTGTGTTGATTCCATGTTGATGTTAGATTTTTTGTTTTGTTTTTTGAGAAAATATAATAGAATTGAATGCTGTGAAGAACTGATCAAACAAAACCAGAAATCTGCAAAAGTGCTCAACAGGGAATAATTTTTCAGCCGCTAAAGCAATGTAATGTCAAAGATAGTATGAAGCCAAAAATGCTGACAGTCACTGGCATACTGAGAGAAAAGCTATTTAAAGCAAGCAGATAAAATTATAAAAAATAAAAAATATGTTAGTAACTTGAATTTCTCTTTTATGATCAGATATCATCAGGCCAGGCTATATTTTTATAATAATAAATTGTGTTTGCAGTCAATTTAAATGCAGAGTCTATGGGCACAATTTATGATTATAAAATGATATCCTGATGATCCTTGATCATATGAAAAAACGAGTAGCAGTAGTTTATTTCAGCTCTACATCATTTATAAAAGTAAGTGTTCATGAACACACACACACACACACACACACACATATATATATATATATATATATATATACACATACATACATATTTAGTTTATTTCAGCTCTACATCATTTATAAAAGTAAGTGTTCATGAACACACACACACACATATATATATATATATACACGTACATACATATTTAGTTTATTTTAGCTCTACATCATTTATAAAAGTAAGTGTTACACACACACACACACACACAGACACACATATATATATATATATATATATATATATATATATATATATATATATACACATACATACATATTTAGTTTCATATTTCCAGCCTGTTTCATGTGTAGAAAATCTTTTAAAATGTGCATTTGTTTGTCTTGGATACTTCTAAGATCTATTGTCCTTTTCTTTCTATCATTCCATCACAAGCAAGGCAATAAAGCTGCTAAGAGGCAAGGGGGTTGTTGAGAAATTATGAGAAAACAGAAAATATAATTAAGGAGACTGAAAAATAAAAGAACAGAAATTAAAAAGACAGAAGATAATGATTGACATTACATTTAAATTTTTGAAGATCAAAGTTGAGTGAAAAGCAAGAAGTTGGAAGAGAGTTCCACAAGTGAAAAATGAACTTACAGTTACATCTAACCATTTCAACTGCAAAATGATGAGACCTAGCTGCCAATCTAGTACTGCACTTAAATTCATAAAGACTAGGTAGCAAAGAAGAAAGTCCATTAGAACAATTATCATAAAAATATTTATAGAAAAGACAGAGGGAAGCTACATTATGGCAGTAGGAAAGTGACCGAAGCCAATTTTTTTCAAAAGGAATGCATCAGTATGCTAACAGTTTAAAATAATTTCATTCCTTATTTACATTATTTGAATATTTATTACATTTATTTGACTATTGTCCTCATCTTTGTCACTATATTTATTACAACATTTTGGCCGTTGTACGCGACGGTCTTCTTCAGGTGATTGGAATGTCGAACTGAACCCTTTATTTCACTCACTGGGGTTGACTGTTCTAGTTCCACATACCATGTTTAATGGATGTCAGTTATCAGTTATCTCCTATTAATTTCCCTCTGAAAGTTCTCCACTGCTTTAGCCAGGTATTGAACTCACATTCTTCCTTGAGGACATCTGTGTATGAATTTCTGGGTATTATAAATCTAGGTCTTCAGCAACCATTTTTTACCAGTGTTCATATTGCAATTTTTGTTGTTATCATTGCATGTTTTTACCAGAGCTCATATTGCAATTTTTGTTGTTATTATCGCTTTTCTCTGGCACTCCTTATTACTGGTTCCCATATTGTATTCATTTCTATACTTGGTCAGCTCAGGAAACAGTCTGTCTGCCTTATTTGAAGGGGTTATAAGAGAAAATACAAAGGATCTGTGGTTCGTATAACATCAGGACAACCTTCAAAAGCTTGACAACACTTTGCAGATATCTCTCCTGAGTAAGACCCCCCCCCATAGAGGAAAACATGACTAAAGACTGTGTGTACGCTATCCCATGCAGCTGCGGAAAGAACTATAAAGGGGAGACAGGCTGCCCGCTTAAGATAAGGCTTCAAGAACACCAGAAAGCTGTAACACGAGGGGAAGTGGAAAAATAAGGCATGGCTGACCACATATGGAGATTGAAGGGAGATCACTGCCCCCTGTGGGATCAGGTTGAGATCATAGACAAAGAACACCATTGGAAAATTCATAAACTTAAGGAATCAGCACATATGCTAGGCCACAAAAATCTCCTGAGCCAACCAAATATGGATGGAATTCCTATGTATAAAACAGGCTGCAAATTGGTAACTAAATAAACTACTTTTTATATGTATTAAAGAGTTCTTTTAAAATGATTTAAAATTGATCACTCTTATATACGTAAGAATTGGAATATACAAATAATATATATAATGTATTATAATTATAATGATATAATTATATATCTAATATATATGTACTAAAGAATTCTTTTGTTTTATGTGCAAAATGATACTCAGATGTCTCAAAGAAAATGTTCAGATGTGTTACATTCCTTAGTTTCCCCACCAACTCTAACCCTACCAGCTAAGAACCACTACACCATGTACATTGAGGCAAATCATCCACACAACACTCATTTCCACTAACCCTCTACCATACATGACCACTGGGACTTGTATAGACTGAACTTTAGTAAAAAAAAAAAAAAAAAAAAAAAAACCACTAAATTATAAAAAAAAATAGTCATGACAAAGATTTGTATGTCTTTGCTCTTTTGCCATCTTCTGGATTTAATTTTTATGTTTCAGACTTCTGGTCTCCATAATTGACCACTGTCAATTTTTGCCAAGTTTAGGAAGATATATGTATTTGACCAAAAGATCTGAGTTCAAATATCACCATGATCTGTTTATCAGAGAGATGATTTTATCAGCCCATTGGAAAATGTCTGAAACCATATCCCAGGTTGGCCCATGTCATGTAAGGGAAATTGTGTAGATGGAACTGTAAGCCTTCAATAGTTATGCTAGCATGAAGTCACAAGTCTTCGTGCCAGATGGGTTTGAGTGTACTGGGCTTGTTCATAATCTGTTGATCAGGCCAGAATATGTACTCTCCCCCAGAAACTGTAACTAAGGTCCATTCAACATAGTTGCAATATAGACATTGGTAAAAAGACTATGAGCATCTTGTGAAGCAAAAATGATATAGATTATTTTTTTGTGTTTGTAGGATTTCTAAAATGTCATTGCTGGGAGTCAGATATGGCTGACTGTCGTAGATATTTGATAGACTGGAGGAGGAATCAGGTGGGGTAGGGTGAATAGGTCTGAGTGTATTATTCTTTTTTTCTGTCTTTTTACTTTTCCATATATATATATATATATATATATATATATATATATATATATATATGTGTGTGTGTGTGTGTGTTTTTATAATCCCTGACAGAAAACAAATATCATGTACATCTGACTGACTATATATACATACATACACATACACGTATATATATATATATATATATATATATATATATATATATATATATATATATGTGTGTGTATTTCTGCACACACATAAATATATGTTTATGCTTCTATATATATATATATATATATATATATATATATATATATATATATATATATATAAAGTAACATCCCAAATATGTCCATATTTTAGTGTATGTATGTATGTATGGGTATGTATGCGTGTATCCATCTCTTCTGTCAAACTATCAGACAATGCTGTTTTCCATTTTGTATATTGTCAAAAGAATTATACATAATAACCCCTATCAGTGCTATTATTTAGCAATTAACTTTTCAACAGACAAGGTTAGCTTTTTTTTCTTTCCAATCACTGTTATGTTGATCCTGATAACAGCTCACAGACACTGTTTGACCCTTTGGTGACCCTGTTGACATGAAGCAAATCTAGGAGTGAGGAGCTGATATGAGTCCAGGGCAGGCCTTGATAATTGGCTGATGCAGAACATCCTCCGTGGCAGAAACCAGTCAAGCATTTTTTGCATTGTGGTTGAGGTCAGCGGATTACCATTGAAGCATTTTGCTATCAAATCCGAGGCCATGTGTTACAACTGAGCCATGTCTAAACTAGTGGTAATTATGTTGGAATTGTGTGCTGCAGCAATGCATTATGGACCTGTGTAATCAGGCACTGACTGTTTCTTTGCAAGGTTGTTGCCAAATTTTATCTTGATATGTGTGGGCAACGATATCACAATGCTGGAAGTAATGGAAACTCTGCAATATGGTAACCAGAAAGATAAAATTGCTTTTAAATTATTGTATATGAAATGGTTCAAAATGTGTCTATAGCATAAGATAGTAAACAATAAGAGAAATAATTTTTGTCTGAGGCAAGAAAAAGAAGTAATAATTGAAAACTACAAGAGAAAAAAGAAAATTTGCTCAGAGAAATTATAAGGATTCATTATGGATATTACTTGATTTTTGGCTGTGATCAAATGCTAATTGATGCTTGAACAGTTTTAAAAGTATTTTGTCCACTTTATTATAAAAAAGAAATGTTATGCTATTTAGGTAAATTTTATTAGACCATTGCAGAAGTGAAGAGAATTTGTAGAATTTTTGTCTGTAATTTTTCCTTTATTAGAAATAATGATACCAGGTGGCAGTGTCTTTGTTAGAAGAATGACAGACCATTCCAAGATATTTACAAAGCTGCATGATAAAAACACTCTCTATGAAAGAGCAGAATACAGCAATAATAATTGATAACATTCTAATAATATGAAGGGCTGAATAAAATATCAATTTCATATAGGTCATCATTTTTTACAACATGGGTAAACTAGTTCTTGAAAATATAAATCTTTGTTACTGAATATTAATCTTTATAGTGATAATAATGTATTTTTATTTTCCAAACATGGTCAGCACATTGTATCCATGTTCATAGTTGATATTATTGAGTGTTGGCTTTTTCTTGGAAAATAAAAATAAACATTCTATCACTATAGATACACATATATAAAAATTTTCATATTCTGTTAAAAAAACATCCTTCATAATGGCTGAGTAGCTGAAACTGCTCACATATATAGGACATTTGAACATTTTTATACACTTTATGTCCAGAAAAGAAAACACTTATGCAGTCACAAGAAAAATTGAATAAAAGCTTAATCACAATACCTTGTCAGTCGACTTTAATGAAATTGCTACCCAAAATACAATATATATATATATATATATATATATATATAGATATATGAATTTGAGTTGATGCATAACCTTCTAGTGCTAAAAAGCTTTACCACTATTCACATTTTAATACATAAATTGACTATGAATGCTGTTACTCAGTGTCATCTTACAGGGAATTTTCACTAACCATGCTTGTAAATAATTTTATATACTACTGAATACATGTTTAAACATGTTTGCCTTTAGTATTTTTGACACTATGGGTAATAGACCTTATTTATCAATCAAATCTTATAAATTATAAAATTGGAATTAGGAAAAGACTTTCAATTGATATTTATGTATCAAGAAGAGCAAATTCATTAACCAGTTTACCATGTTGTTTTGGGTCAAGAAGATGCTGACCACATCCATCTGTAGTGTGGAAGACCCCAGAAAAAAAATGGAACCACCTATTTACTGTATTCTTGTCTACCTTTTTGACTCCCATGCAAACCAAAGCTATGTCTCTCTTTTTAACTCTCATGCGAATCACTTAATACAATCATTCCTGTCAAACCGTGAAATGAAGATCGTCTCCTCCACCTCCTTTATCATGAACACTGGTATCCTCAAAGGCTCTATCTTTGGCCCTACAGTGTTCTTGATCTTCATCAATGACCTTCCTGATGTCATCAGTTTCCAAGTTGGCATCTACACGGACAACACCACTAAAACAGACTTACAATCCTCAAAGCAATATCCATACAACAAAAACCACTATCAATAAATAAAAACAATTATGACCATGTATTCTCAAATGTATGTCAGGTTACCGCCTCTTAATTTTCGAAACCACTACTAGGGGACGCTTTGCAGTATATAAATACTCGGTAATATCTTTTCTCACCCACTTTTTCCCATTTTTCTGCATAGACATCAACATGTAAATTTCTTGCAGAAAAATGCATTCTCTTTTTGGATACGCATGAACAATATGCACACACATGTACATATGCCTCTTTTACTCATTTTTTTTCTAGGACTTTCTGCAAACAATTCACCAGCTTAAATATTCTCTCCATTCATGTTCATTGTTCAGTAATACACAACAATATTCTATTGTATATGTAACCCTTTATTGCTAATACATTAACATTTGTTTGTACACAAATATATTGGTCCTTGTTGTTTCTTACATGTTTTTAGGTGGACACATACTCTGAGTCTGCCGTGTTAGTGGTGGACATTTTAGGAGACACATGTATTTATCTCTCAATGCATAGACCAGCCCGCAACATATATATAAAAAAATACATCGCACCACTTACTAGTTTTATGAAACTCACCAATTGTCTCTACCTACCTTAAGAAATTCAAAATCTTGCACCATATTTCCTTCTGGAATGAACCTCAGACAATTTCTGAGTGAATTTCCTCCTTGTCATAATTTTGAAAAAACGATCATGAAAATTAATTGAAACAAAATATTTGTTGTCTTTAATAATATTTGTCATATATATATATATATATATATATATATATATCCAGGTAAAATGAGAACAAATGGAGTATAATTCCACTGTATGTAACATATTTTAAAAGAGGGCACAATACAGAGTAAAACTAAATATTATTTATTTTAGGATATTAAAACAAAAACCTGTTAAAAATCGCTACACAATCATGTTTCAACATCATAAATGTGTCTCCTTGGGTGATGTTAAACTACTGGTGAAATAATTTTAAAAACAGAATAGTTTAAAAAAAAATAGGCTTGTGGGCTTTTCTGTTGTTAACCAATCGAATGTGACCTACACTAAATTCAAACCCACTGGAAAAAAATTTTTTAAATATAGGTTATGACACAAATGTGTCTGCATATAAATCCTAGACAGTTTCTTATGGACAGATACAATTTGTTACATTATTTTGTAACTTGTATCAAAGTCTGACATTCAACTTATCAAACAAGTAAAAGCTAAAAGGAATAGGGAGGTAATTTGAGACAATGCTAACCAGTTATATGCTCATTCATCTTCTTATATAAAATTTTATAGTTGATAAATAAAAGGCCTCTTTAAGAAACTGGTAAATAACCTAACCATTTAAAAAAACTTAGATCAAAAATAAAGAACTACTTTGGCAAATTAATATGCAACTGTTAAATAAAGAACAACCATATAAGATGTTAACAATACCAAATAATCAATGTAAGATGTTAATAATAATAACTAAATACCTACACATCCATAAAAGATGTTAATAATACTAACTACAAAGCAATATTAAAGCAAAATGAATCTTAAAAATAGAATAGTAAGCCATATAAGTTGCACCACAGTTCATCTACTAATTATTACTATAAGAAAAAGTATTATCAAATTCAAAGTTTAAACATATTGTAAGGTAAAAGGTAGGCTATGCCTACTATTTACAGTCAATTCACTTCTTTGGATAATAAGGATCTAATAATTTCTAATTTTTCATGTAAACAAAGAAATGCATGTGTGTGTGTGTGTGTGTGTGAGAGAGAGAGAGAGAGAGAGCATTAGGTTTTAAGCAAATAATTTCCAGCCTGTAAGATGTTTATCAGTAACATCTGGGAGAGGATAATGAGCTTTTGATAAATGGCCAGCTCTTAAAATGAATAAAGAAAGAGTCATTAATAAAAAAAATTCTTCCTGCTTTAAAAACAAACCTGTCAATAAAACAATTTATCAAAATTCTTGAGTGTGTATGAGTTGTACTCAGTCTAGTTACCTCCTTAAAATTTATTCAAGTTGATTGTTGAGTAAGGAGGGTAAGACAAACAAAGAGCAAATAACTCTCATTAGTAATGCAGTAAAAATACAAAAGATATATGTTTAAGAATTTATAGACTTGTTTTAAAAATCTATTCAATTCTGCCAAAGAGGATGATTTACCCAAAATTCCTATCTTCAATTCAGCCTATTTATTGGCATTTTTATAAATCAAGGGAGGATAGGAAGAAATCTGGACAGAGATAAGCATTCTGTTGTAGGAGAAAAATAAATTAAAATAAGAACAATTGGCCTCTTATGATTTCAGCAATTCTTTGATAAAAATTTGTTTTAATCAAATCCCCCCAAAAGAATATAAGCAAAAGACTAGAGTATCTTTGTCATGGAAACACATGTAAAAAATTCCATCTCAAGCAATAATTGTACTGACCTGACTAAAATCTGTTAAATGAAGCTTTAAAATGGACTAGTTACCCAAGGAAAAAATATCAGTAAAATAAGTCCTCTTCTAGCACCTTATGTACTTATCTTATTTAAATCGAGAATAGAATACTTCTGACTGAACTGAAACGAACTTTCTCATCAGAAAAAAAAAAGAAGAGTTCTTCTGAGTAAACCTGAATTAACTTTCTCATAAGAAAAAAATTGCTGAGGTGACAAAGGTCAGAACAATATTTATGATGAATCAACTATTACAAAGGCAAAGGACTTGAAAAGGAAACTTTTGAAACATTTCTCAGCAAAGATAATGCTGAAGTAATTCCTATCGTGCATATTAATAGTTTGCTGTCATTTGTAATTGAAGTAAAGATTCACTGACTCGGGGAGTCAATAGCATCCGTCAACACATGAGATATAATGTCAGATAGTCTCTATCAGTCACAAAGCCATAATTGTTTGGTTTGGATGACCACAACTTCTCTGTATCTAGGATATATGCCATAGTCAAAACAGATTTGTCTAGCCTTTGCATATGATTATTTTTCATCTTATTTTTTGTTGCTTTTCAAAAGATCTATTGAAATCCGATTGTGCAGAGAAAAAAGTTTAATATTCTTGCACTCACAAGATTACCTAGTCATGTCTTAGTATCATCTTTCTAGTTTTATTTTTCTTGGTATATTCTTAAAGCACAGTGTAGAAAAGATGATACCAATATCATTTAAAAAAAATAAAGAAAATTGTTTATTTTTAAAGTGCAATGAAAATTCACTTTTTCAAACCTTCTGCCAATGATTTTTTTAAAGTAAGACTGAAACAGTTTATGCTTGTTTCCTGTTATTAACTGAAATAATCATCCTCTTCATTGTTTCGTTAACCTATCAAAATGGGAAAAGAAATTAACTTGATTCATTCAAAGTGTTTTCATGAGTCTACTTATATTTAATACAAACTATCTG
This sequence comes from Acanthosepion pharaonis, assembly GCA_903632075.3. Taxonomy (NCBI): domain Eukaryota; kingdom Metazoa; phylum Mollusca; class Cephalopoda; order Sepiida; family Sepiidae; genus Acanthosepion; species Acanthosepion pharaonis. The sequence continues at coordinate 358,220 of CAHIKZ030005456.1, read as the reverse complement.
TAACTGTGAGAAGAGTCATTATTATTCCTAGCTTTGTTTGCATGACTAAATCCATTCTTTTTGTTGCTTGTCACTCCACCATTTCAGCTAATCTATAGCATTCTTTGAAAGTATAATTCATATAAAAGATACATGCTACAGTTCTCAAAAAAGCCATTATCAAACCCAAAAATTGTTCAGAGGATTAAACTCAATCTTTTTTCTGTCTGAATTTCAGTGATGAGAAGATATCATTACTTACATTCAGACCAATGTCCTTATCTTTGTTGTTATTTGCACAATATTTCAGCTGTTGTAACCTCTATCCTTCTTCAAGCATCTGGAGGGAAATTATAACTGGGTATATAATTATAAACCCACTAACATCTATGCATACTAATATACTCATAAAAAAATGGGATGTGCAAATGACAAAATGAGTATTATGTATTATCTGTTTGACAGTGGTCATTATATAGTATTAGAGACAATAATACTGAGTAAATTTATATAGTCTGTCTGGCATGTTTTTTTATATAATGTGTGTAGTGAGTGTCCAGATAATTTAGTTAGAAAAATAATTCTGGAGTTTTCTTAGTATAATTAATTTTTATTTATTTATTTTTAATTGGTGCAACACATCTGTTTATCTGAGTAACATTCAGGGACTTTTGAAATGAGTCCTTTATGGAGATTGATTGTTCTCTTCATCTATCCATGTCTAGAAATATCTTGTTTTGTTCTTATTCAATACTGCTCAGTTATAGCTCTCACTGTTTCCATTGTGTTTAAGTCCATACAACACTGTTCAGGAATTAAACTTAGAATTGCTATGTCACCAAATTTCTCAACCAACACTTGAATTTGCTAGACTATTGTTCAGTTATAACAGGGCAAGCAATAACTGAACAGTACTAAATAAGAAAAAGATGAGATATCTCTAAATTTGGACAATGGAATAAGAACAAACTTCTTTTTTTTTAATCATTTCACCCCAAGCAAGGCAATAAAGTCACATGGGGTTACTGAGAGTAAAAGGAAAAGAGAAAATATCTGTGAGGAGAAAAAACAAAAAAAGAACATGATTCATAAATACAGAAGATGAGGCATTTAAATCTTTGAAGATTGTAATTGACAAGAAAGCAAGAAGCTGGAAGAGAGTTCTTGTAGGTGAGATGAGTGAGAGAAGAAACTATTAGAATTGAACTTTGTTACATTTAGCAATTTCAACACTTAAAAAAAATAAGTGATTTTTGTGGGAATTGGAGATGGAGGCAGAATGAAATGAGTAAAAATCAGCCCAGATCAAAAATTTATCATCAGTGTTGGAGAAGATTGTGCCATCTTACACTGGGGAAAATTCCAATCAAATGTGAATTTTAAGAAAAAATTAAATTAGAAAAATAAAATAAAACTTTTATGTTTCATGTAATTTCACTGTTATGAGAGTTTTGTACATTATATAAATAAATAATGTAAAAAATTAATGTAGACATTTAGAAAAAAATTCATTAAATCACAATCTGAATAGTGGTGTAAGGGATAGCTGCCAATTTAGTACTACACAAGATTAAATTCCCATAGATTAAATAAAGAATTTACTTTGAAATTCTCTGAAAGTTACTCTTGAAGGCCACAAGCATTGGGATTATAACAACAAAGATAATGATAATAGTAATGAAAATAAATTATCATTCTTTTTTTATTGCTCCCACAATGTTTTGACCAATCCATTCTACAGCCTTCTTCAGGTATACAATCCACAAGGAAAGTGAAAACTCTTTTTTCTAAAAATGGTAGCCAAGAATAAAGAATGGATTACCCCTTTCCCTGCAATGTGTGCAATACAAGTGATTCCATTACAGCTGAGAATGGAATTATCTCACTTAGTCTTTCAAACAAATGTAACTGACTTAACTTTCAAATAACAGCATTCTTCTTCCACTCAAAATTTCAGAATTGTTTCCATAAGCTGTAATTTTACTGTTATACTGGTCCATAGCCTCTGTGAAAGATTTCATCAGTGAGCGCAAGGTTTCTTTTCAGGTCACCTTCAGGTCATGGGTAAGATGTATCCTCCATACCTCCATCTCATATGCTTGGCAGTATATTCCCCAGGTTTCAGTATACTTAACCATTTGGTTTTTTTTTTACAGAAATTTTCTTTTTTATGTATGTGTATATATATAATAATAACAACAACAAAGAAGATTGTGTTTTGCCAAAAATAAAGTTTAACCATTTTATGTCTGGAAAGTAATGCTTTTTGCAGTGATCAGTCTTTGTAAGTAAAACACTCAATGTTCAAGAAATATAGCCTTAATTATAAACAAATAAATTGAAATGTTCAAAATTTTTCCTCCTGAAACTCTGAGTCAGGAATATAAATTTTGAACATTTTCTCTACTATGTTTACATTTAGGAATATTGGGTGTTAGTCTTAATACCATTTTATTAATAATTAGCTTCTTAAATAAGCTGTGATATCACAGGTAGGATTTATATGACCTAGGATATCACTGGTAGGATTTATTAAACACCAGAGAGAAACTTTTCTGCTTGCCATCAGCATGGCTGATGCTAGACTCATGGAAAGCAACATACTGCGGTGTCTTAGCCTCACGTTTTCAATTGACTTGAAATGGAATAGCTACGTCAAATCAATAGCTGCATCTACCGCAAGGAAAGTTGAGTCACTGTGTTTATCCAGACGGTTTTTTTCAATCCATCTTCCATATTTACAAATATACCATTCGTCTGTGCATTGAATACTGTTGCTATATTGGTCAGGTACTCCTGCTACTCATCTCAAGGTTCTTGACAAAATCCATAAAAGGATCTGCAATGTAATTGATCTTGACTTGGAATCTTGACTTCAGTTACTTTCTCACTGATGTGACACGGCTTCCCTCTGTCTTTTCTACAAATATTTTCATGGCAACTGCTCTGATCAGCTTTTTTGCCTGGTGTCCAAACTATGTGAGTTTGAGCGTGCTACTATATTGAACCTTTTACTATTGAATTAGTTAAATGTAACCGTCACTTCTACTCCAACAGTTTTTTTTTTTTTTTTCACATTTCCCACTTGTGGAACTCCCACCTGTTTCCTTGCTTCCCTGATAACTAACCCCTTCAAAATCACAATCGTCTTATCTTCTTGAACCCCGTTCAGCTTTTATCCTTTCCTCAATCCCAACTCTACCCAGTCTTTTCTCTCACCCTCACTCTCTGTAACCTCTGCATTCTAATAGCATTCTCACCTTGCTTGGAGTGAAATGATTAAAAAAATTGGGAAATAACTGTGCTAAAATGTTAAAATAACTGATTTAATTAAGAAATAAGAGAATTAAATTAGTTAACAACATTGCTAAATATTAAAAGACCTGATCTATTGATTGAATAAAAAACAACTGAACAGTGGAATAAAAGTGCAAATTCCTTGAATTAAAAAAAAATTGTATTTTAATTTGAGATTCTAAATACCATAAACACGTCCAATTTCTATTGATATTCATGCATTACAAATTTCGTATATTGTTACTGATGAATGAAGTATAGAAAAATGTTCATTACATTGGGAGTTCTCTGAAGATATTAGAAAATTAAAAATATTTCTTTATTTAATCATGTATTCACTGTTGGTAGAATTTAATAACATTTGTTAATTTGATTCCTGACATTTTCCCAGAAATTTGGTGGAATCAGGAGGAGGAGAAATGATTTGAATATTTTTAAACGAATTCCACATTCCAAATACTGAATTATCTCTCTTAGATTTATTTACTAGCGTCATATTTTGATAATTTTTTTCCCTTAAGATTTTGAATAAATAAAATTAAAAAAAATGGTCAGACTGGATTTAAAATCTTGCATAAAGAATAAAGTCAGAAATAGTGATATAATTTATTTCATTTATATATTAATACATTTGACTTATGTATGGTGAGAGTAACACTTGGTATCACAGTTACTTAGAGAGGAAACATAAAGAGAGACTATAGACAAAAAGACAATGAAAAACAGAGAGAGATTGGAGGAGGATCATCTTAGATAAAGGCAGTTGTTTGTAGTGAGGTGTCGAATCATGTTCTGTGATGTAATAATCCGCTGAAGACAAATTTGACCCTAAACTGCAAATGACCTTTTGAAATTAAAATCTGTTCTTTTAAAAATCTTCATGAATTTATTACCGACTGAGGGAACCCAGACTATGTTTAGTATTCAAGGGGGAAACAAAAAGAGGGGAGAACATAGTGAGACAAAAAGGGAATGTGACACAGAGAGGATTTGGAGGAGGATTAGCTGAGATTAAGGCAGTTGTTTGTAGTGAGGGGGTTAAATCATGTTTCATGATCTAAAAGTCTGTTGGGGACATTTCAGTATTTTTAAGAGAGACAATGTAATTTTTCTTATAACTATCTGGGAATGGTTATGTGTTGAAAATTAGAGAATGCAATATTGAAACATTTATTAGTAAATCTTGCTAGTTTATATTATCTAATTTAGTCTCTCTCTAGGAAAAAAATTTGTATATTTTTTTGAGATTCTATTTGAGGTCAATAAGTAGGAAAAAAATGTCCTTCATAAAACATCTGTGAACATTACCACTCAACACGTTTCTCCATATCACTCAAACAACTTTCATAGGCACTGCTGAAGTGTAAGGGGTTCACAAATTGCTGCTATTATTTCCATAGCAGGTAGCTGTTTACAAATCCTTTCACATAAACATGGGTGTCCCCTAAGGCTCTATACTGGGTCCTATGCCATTTCTGATCTTCTTCAATGATCTTCCTGATGTCATCTGTTCCCAAATTCAGAGTTGTTGTTCTAGACTGAAGCAAAGTCTGTACAACTATTTAACCCATAAATGGGGGAGAATAGATGTGAGTTGTTACCACAATCATAATTTTATTAGTTCCAAGTCTTTTTTTAACAAAGTGTTAAGGCATTGCATGTGTGGTTAATAGCTTGAAATAAGTGCTGAAAAGACTATAGCAGTTCTAATCCCAAAGGGAAGCAACTCAATTTGATGATGTCTAAAATAAGTCCCATATATAAACTCAGACAGCATTCTGAACCTCAACCTTCATTTCACAACAAGATGGATTTATATTTTTCCTGATAGTATTTGCATGAAAGTGAATGTGACAAACTCAAAATTTGAACTCATCTCCTCAATTTCTCTGTAGAGTTATAGATAGAACACTCCACCTAGCAAGCAAATAAGTGAGGTGAGTTAATGCTCTTGGCACAGTAAGGACAACTGAAATGGATTAAGGCCCTTGTCAGAGTTACATACCAGTCTGGTCCTGAGAAGACGTTAAAGCAAAATATGCAAAAACCACTGTCCACCATAGGGAACAAAGATATTCATAGATAGGAGTTGACAACCTTAGCTCAAAGGTAGTAATCTTGTAGAGTGAAAATCTCATTGATTGTAAGTACAATGTTTCTGTCATGTTATATTGTTGTTTTACATTGTTACATTTAATAAAAATGGTAAACATATTTTGGCACCTATCTTTTATTTCCTTTGAGTACCTTGAGGTACAACCCAACATCTCATTCCTATCCACTGCACATTCATTCCTATATATAGGATGGGAATAATCTTTGACTTGTACCAATTATATAGCTTCCAGACTTTAGACTGGATTCTTCAAGATAGGTGATGAAAATACAAGACTAAGTAAAGAAATTCAATGCAGTTAATTCAATACTTAAAATGTGGAATTTGTTTTGACAAAAGTTGAAACATTTTTATTGTTATTACTGTCTTTGCAGTGTGATTTGCTCTGGTGAACTTTATTAACAATTGTGTCATGCCAGTAACAAGACCTCTTCATTTTATATCTGCCAATAGGACAGAGACCAAAATTGTAAATTTCTATCAGACAACATTAAGCTATCTTTAGTACAAGTATATGTACAAAAATATGAACAGAATTTGAATTTTGTCAATCATCATTCCAAAGCAATCAAAAAATAAATCCTACTAACCAATCAGAAGAAAGAAAAATATTGCTGTCCAATCCACAAAAATTTAATCAAAAGTTTACATAGCTGATCTAGACTTATTTTTCAGTAGTTGATTGGTTTGATTCTGAAACAATGTGCAAAAAACTCCCTGGGAGTAATGCCTCCAATTTATTTCCACAGAAACTTTAACAAAGAAACACAATAGATAGATAGATGGATAGAGCTAGATTTAGTTACAAATCATTATTTTTCAACATGCTAGTCATACCATATTGCCTGCATATGAGGTCTACTAAAAAGTATCTTGATTGTTGCTGCAAAAAGAAAACTATAACACATAACAATTCAGCATTTAATCACCTTCAAATTAGTCCCTTTCTGAGGCCACGCACTTTGTCCAGTGTTGTTTTGACTGATTGAAGCATTTCTGGAACTACTTTTTTGGGATAGTGAGCAGCTGCCTCATTGCACTCACTTGGATTTCCTTGACAGCTTGAAATCTTGTTCTGTTCAAGTGGGATTTGATTTTTGAAGAGAAAAAAGTCAAAGAGGTCAACGTCTGGAGAATATGATGGTTGTCAGATTTGGGGAATGTTGTGTTTTGCCAAATACTCCTGTACAAGCCATAGTCACTTATGGAACCGCTGTGGTGTGATAAGACAACCACACTCTACACACTTTCCTTCCAAGCACTGCTATAAACAATGTAAGTGAACAAGAACATTATAACTAATATGTATGTGTGATAGATTTCAAGGTCATTCAGTGCCAAGCAGCTTCATTCTGCATGTTTTAGCACTGTTACAATAGCAAAAATCTCAATACTTTTTGTTCAGACCTCATTTTTTATTAGTGATGAATATTTTGTTGGTTGACAGCTGCACAGGCTCATACAGAACATTATTTTTCATACATATCTCTGTGCTACTGCTGAAACAGGTTACCCACCAACTAACTCTGCTCACATTCAATATTTGGTCTCTGTAAATATTCACTGAATGTCAATGAGTGCAACTTTTCCTTCATAGAAGAATTCAGTGAAGCACTTCTGCTTCATCCATAATTTCATGTCAGACACTATATTTCCAACTGCTTCCCTCCATATTCCATTTGTAAGGAGTAAGTTTCAATCATCCATCTTTTTCCCTAAGTACTGCTACTCTGTGGAACAAACTCTTTCATGGATGTTTCCATCAATAGTACAATCTTAACCACTTTAAGAGAAGGGTCAGTTGCTATTTATCCTTCATATCCTCTTAGTGTTTGCCTCTTTCTTCTTCCTCTTTCATTCATATCACACACCTCATTCAATACCCTTTACCACAAATGTCTCTTGAGCCTTGTACTGGATGAACTTTAACCTAAAACATTCCATCATGCAAGCAAGATTTCAACTATTTGTCCATATAATCACACCATTGGCTTTCCATGTTTGCAGCACTCTTGATTTTGTGGATTGATAGTTGAGTAGGGTCAATTTAAACATGGCTTGTCACACATATTGCTGTTATCATTGGTGAAAGACTTTACCCACCACCTAACTGTGCTCACATCCACAATTTGGTCTTTGTAAATGTTCACCAAATATCAGTAAATGTCAATGAATGCAACAATTGACTTCTTCAGTCATATACCTCTAATTCACTTTCATGTCAGATGTCATTTTACCAAACTGCTGTTGAAGGTAAAAATAATTATTGGCCATAACAACTACCAACATCCACCTCCAATGTTATGGGCCAACATAATGAAATAAGAAGCATTACTTTCTATGCAACCTTTGTATTTAAAACTAAATTACTTTAGTATTTTTTTTTTTTTTTTTTGCTGTTGGTATTCATTTCTACTAAAATGAATATTCATCTCAGACTTGTTAATCAGTCTTTTGGGGTATGTTTGCCAGCCATTAATCATGTTAACATTTTTCTATTGATCAGTCATTTTTTTTTCCTTCATGTGTGGTCAGTTTGTCTGCTACTGCTATACTTTCCACACGTACACTCATGTAATGAATGTAGATACTTTTCCATGCATAAACAAACTTTTACTATACTCTATTCTCTTCACATTTTTTTAAAGCCATGTTCAAGATGTAGGCAGTTATACTCTCTATTGATTATTTTTTATTTATTATCTGTGAATTGCCATGACTTCTTGGGAGAGATAGCAGAGTGGTTTCCCATTTTATCCTTTATAATTACTTACAAGAAACAAATAGAAGTTTTAACTTTGGAATGCTTCAAACACCCTGCTGTATTTGATGGTATAAATATATTTTTCCTTAAAATGGCTAAAAAATAACTCTCAAGTCTTACACATGTAGCTGATATATCAGATGTCACAGACTACCAGTATTTGTATTTCATCTAATTTTATAATATTGTAATATTAAATGTAAACAGTGTAGGTTTATATGTAAAAATTGAGATATGTGGTAAGCTATTGTTTACCCAGAGAACTACCAGTGCTACCTAGCCTAACTTCATAACACTGTCATATTATGCATAAAATATTAGGATGGTTTTTATATACGTGATATATACTGTACCTATGTCCCAATCCTCGTAAATACGGTGGGCACTATTGTAAGTAAGGGTAATATGCTGTCTACCACTAGCAGTGGTTTACCTACTTCATGCCGTTGGTGAGTATTGTATTTTGTTGATGTTATAAAGATTACCATTTCATTTCCAACCTCTGTTTTGGTTATTCCTCATTCAGTAACCCTTTCTAGGTTACAACAATATGATTGTTACATTTTTTCGAAAATCATATCTTCTTCTTATTCATGCTACACTAATTTTCACCACAAGCCAGATATGAATGCTCCAAACTTAACTAAAAATCCCGCTGCTGTGCAAGGCCCTGCACATACCTTCCATTTACTCACACACTCAAAGAAAAAAAAATACAATCCAGAATTTCCACCCAATAGCACCCACTCATGCCTAAAGAAACAAAATGAAAACTGGAGCCAATTTGAACCTCAAAAAGGACATTCAGCAGAATGTGACCTACCATCTCTAAAGACATTAGACTCAACCAGTTTTCCAAGACCATCACACCAATAAGTCACAAATTATCCTCCATCTTCTTCCATATGCCTCACCGGATGCCTTTACAATTACACTTATCTCACTTTTTTTTCATACAAGAGACATCTACTTTGATTTTTCATTTATTGTATTTTATGTTTATTTCTTTAAAAATTTGTTGCTTTTTCTTCATTCTGCCATGAGACTCTTAGTAATGCATAAATACATGTTTATATAAAAACAACTGATGTCTGAGGTTGTTGTAGGTGTGTTTGTAGATATGGTCACAACATGTGCTTGAGCACGAGGTGGGTGGAAGTAAGGGCAAATTTAACCCTTGAACCATGTGAGAACAATCATGTTCTATTTGCAGACAGTAGGATTGACTCTCTTACTTGAGTTGTTTGTGGATGTCTTGGGGTTAATGTCATTGTGCTCCAGTCTCGGAAAAGCATTCTGGCCATGCGTTACTGGGTGGTTCATCTCTGTTGGTGTATCTGTTGTTTTTGATGCTTCAACATATATATTATTTATTAATTAAAATTCATGATTAATAGTCCCATTAATAGTTTTTCTACCTGTATATTTGCTACTGACATTATTTTTTTTAAATGATTTTCAGTGCCTTAGACAATTCTTGAAAGATTCATATATTTTCCCAAGGGTATTCCACATGACTTCGAATAAAAGGTTAGGATTAGCTACTTGAGAAACCTATTTTGAACTGAGAGTACAATCAATGAATGCTGAATGTTTCCTTATAAGGAAATAGCTAATATTACCATTACCATTGATTCTAAGTGAACATAAGCAAACTCAGCTGAAATCTGAACTCTGCTTGCCAATTCCATTTCATATGCCAACAACCATTATGTTACCTTTCAACTCCAGTATATATATATATATATATATATATATATATATATATATATATATATGTATTTATTTTTATACATTCTTTTTATAGATACAAATATTTAAGTAAATGCACTTTTTTATAATAAATAGTATTAATAACATTTACCGTCCTGAATGTTCAAGAAATTTTCATAAAAAATATTTGTCCTCCTACAAGAATCGAACATGTATCCTATACGGAACCGTCATTTAGCTTGACATGCCTTAACCAATCGAGCCACAGAGGATCATTCAATTAGCAAGGTCGATTTTACTGCTTTTAAACTACAATCTTCCATGAATCTCTCACGTACATTCATATCTGCTCAAAGTGTATCCAAATGTAAAAAACAAATGACGTCACATGTTATGAAATGGACAAAGTCTGACAATTATTTTAAGACATTTTTATGTTTATACATTCTTTTTTATATATTCTTTGTCCATTTCATATATATATATATATATATATATATATATAAAACGGTGATGAATTATTTTAAATAATGAAACCTTCAAAATGAGAATACTCAATATATTCTCAACAGTGATGTTTCCAAAATACTTTTTGTCTTTAAGCACTAAGAATAAAAATGGCTGTCAGATGCACATATATATTCAGCTGATTTTGCTTGTGAAATACATAGAACACCTTCACCACTCTCCTTGAAGGAAAATAAAAGAACTGATGGAGAGTGAGAGAGAAACTGACAAGGAGTTGTCTTTTCTTAGACATAATTTTAGCTTTGCATAAATCATGAGCAAAACAGCCTCAGAATAATATCAATGTTGCTGAATTAATATTTAAGGTCATGGCTGTAAATTGTAAGAGAGAAAAGTAATGCACATCAACTGTCATCTTATCTGTTGTCTGTGTCTCATTATGAAATCATTAACAACACTCAGCTTGTACATTTGTTATTGAACTTAGAAGAGATTTGGTCAATTTTGATATCTAAAAGCAGAAAAATATTACTATAATGACATGATGATCAACGTTAAAAAAGGTTAAAATATACCAAACACTAAACAGTTCAAATAACTTATGGATTGATAAATTATGTGGACACATAAATTATTTATTATGACTCATAATTTAGACAATCTGTGACACTTTACTGAATTTGGCATTAACTAAATTATATGACTGTAATATACATGGTAGCTTACCTGGTTTTGTCCTTATTAAATAGAAGTTACTGGATTGTGCCATAACAATTAATGAAATAATAGATTATAAATATATAAAGTTAAATGAAAGAAGCTCAAAACAAAAATTCCATTCTAACTTGTATTCCATTGCCAAAGTAGCTTTCTATATGATATAAAAATCTCTTAGCAAGATGTTGTAAAGTTGTGCTAATATCTTATTGTTAAGGTATTGTCTTAGTTCATATTTTAATTTGTCAATTATTTACTTTACTATTTCTTTTGGAGTTATTTAATATATGATTATATGAATGGATGGTAAAAAATTCTCTGACTGATTTGCTTCTAAAAATCTGACCAAAAATTGGATTTATTTAAAAATCACTTTTTGTTAGACTGAGAGCTTTTCATAACAGCCTTATTTTACTAGTAAAATTTGTATTCTTGTATTTTCCAGCATATAAGAATCTAGCAGCATGGCCCGGCGTTGCCAGTGCTTGATTCAAAAATCATACGACTCATACAGCAATCGCTATCACTTGACTTAAAATATTTTTGCCCTTCCTTGCTGATGTTGCTACATGCCTTACTTCTTGCCTATCTCACACTGCAAATTTTTTCTAAGCTCTATACTAAACATTAAATCTGTTACGAAAAAAAAAATAAACAAAATGAACACAAAATTAACAGCTTTAAAAAAGGACTCATAACTGGAAAAACTGAATGAAAAAAGAATGTTAACAACAAATACTTTTTCACACCCAACCCAGTTCTTCGGAATCAGAATCAACGTTGAGTTTAAGCAAGAAAATGAGCCAATTGGAGTAAAGTGCCATGCAGATTTAAATTTTTCCCACTTGTGATGAATGCAGCTATCAATTTTTTTTGCATGCTAGTTAACATTTGTGTCAGTCAGCTGTTGGCTCTCACGCTGGCCAATAGAATCTTCCTGCCTATTCGTGGCAGCCAGCCATTGGATCTCACTCTGGCTAGTAGAAAATGGCCACAAACTACATGAAAACTGCCGTAGAAGCATGAAAAAATCGATTATTTCCACTATCGATGGGAGTTGTGAAATGCAAAGTCAGGCTTGGCCTTTCCGTTAACTTGGAACATGTGCATGTAAATTTTGGTGCAAATCCATCGAAAATTGCAGCCGTGCATTCGTTACACACACATACACATCATGCCTTTTATAGATAGAGATATATTTAAATAAAAAAACAAACGATTCAAAGATCACATTACATTCATTGTGCTGCTATTATAATTAGAAATTAATTTACTAAAGTTAAAAATAGTAATGGGGTTTGGATGAAATATAGTTAGTGATAATCTGCGAAATATCTCCTTATCTTCTAAGCCTGCAGATCTGGTCATTTCTGACTTTTCTTCCTAATTTTCATTACATGATATACGGATTGAGTGGCTAACTTGATCTGACAAATTTTAGGTTCCCTTTTTACATTGCCTTAATAACAAAAATATTTGGTTTGTTCATGCAGAAAATGTTTGCAAGATGTGGAGCTGGTGTTAAGTCAATGAGCAGCAATAAGAAAAGGCAAAACTAAGGCCTAATTATATCTCCTATGTGCTATATGAGATCATGTCTCACATGGGAACAAATAAAAAGAAATTGTGGCCAGACATGATCTCAAATAGCACTTCTTTTTCTTTGATCCCTTCAGCAATATTTGCTCCTTTACAATTCCTCTCTCTCCTTATTGTTTCCTCTGTCTATTTGTACAAATTTGTCAAGTAAGATACTTATTGCTTTCCTCTGCTTATCATGCCTTCAGTATATCCTGTGAGTGTTAAATTCTCCAAACCTTCTTTCCTCATGTCCAAAACATTTCAGCTGACTCTTTTTTATTGTTAGCACCAATTTCTTTGTAGTTCTTATTCTCCTTAGAACTTCCTTGTTTCACACTTTATTTTTTTCATTGATTCTATCAACATTTGTTAGTAAAACCATACCTGTTGATTCAAATCTTTTTTTTTCTGCAATGAAATTGTTTGTCTTTTACTGTTATATGAGTTGGTTGACAACGATACAACATTTCAGCTTTCTTTTCTTCATTTTTAATGTTATTCTTTGATCTTTTAAAATCTTACTCAATTTCTGAAAAGTATCCTTTGCTGTTCCTATGCACTCTTTGCAATGCTGTCTCAGACTTTACATCAATTGTTATTACATACCTGGATAGATAAATTTCTGCACCTGCTTAAATATGACTCATATCTTTGCTGACAATGATACATACTGATTTCTTACAATTAATAATTTTCTTCTTGCTTTCCCTGATAATTCTTTCAATTTTTCCTTTGAATTTATAATCAACACAGTGTTACTTGTTAAGCTTATGTTGTTAAGGTTTCTTTCTAACAATAATAAATCACCGTAGGTCCCCAAAGTCTAAAAGAATCATCTTGCTGTACAAATTAAATAAACCCAATGAAAAATACATCCTTGTTACACTCTTCATATTTTGATAGACTCACTTAAGTCATCCTCTATTTGTACACAAACCGTTTGTTCTCAGTACAGATTGGGGAATATTCCTATATCCTTTCTATGTAGATTGAGCTTCTCTAACATCTCAAGATGTTTTTAATGTTATACTTTACCAAATGCCTTTGTATAGTCTATGGAATATGTTTATCAGTGTTTTCTGCATTTCTATTGTTTTGATTGTGACGGTTATATTTCTTGTTGCAGTATCTTGAATGAAGCTTTGATTGTTTTGGCTCAGTTCTTTTTTTAATTCTGTGAGAAGTTATAATTCTAAGAATCCTGACCTTGTTATGTGGCATACCAAAACCTGATTCCTTTGGCATTTATTTGAAAATTGATCTCATTAGATTTTCTGATATTTTGCCACTATTATATATTTGATTTAGAACTTCAGTAAATTTACCATTCTGGAAATCATCTCAGGTTATTTATTTCTCAATGATAGTCTTACATGGTCCTGCTGCCTTTTTGTACTGGGTTCAAATATATTCTTTTTTCAAAGATGCAAACTACATGATTAATTCTCCTCTTCCACATAGGAATTTATTATCACAATATATGTAATCTTTATAATGAATAAAACTAATGTGCACACTATGGAAAAAAGGTTTATTCTCCAATTTTTATTTCCCCCATTATGGGTATCATTATATCCATGATATAATAACACTGTATGTCACCGGCGGAACGGAATAACTGAAAGAAAAAGGAATGACAAACATGCTTTGTTTTCCAAGAGAGTTTTATGACGCTAGGTTGTACATATATATATATATATATATATATATATATATATATATATATATTTGTCACACACAGAGAAGTTATAACATGTATGCAACAACAAGCTGTGTGTAATATAAGGGGATCTTTAATATTTCCTGAAGGGAAAAACTGGAATTACAGTGGTTTCCTGGTGAGGCCATGTTGTTTTTCCTGTAAAACCTAACACTGTGGTCTAGAAACATCCTTTTTCTTCTCTGGGCTTTACATTACAACTGCCCTTTGTTACTCTATTCCCTGACGTCACTCACCGGACATCATGTGACCCTTGTGCAGGAAGATAATCGCTTTTTGTATCTTTTCAAAACATTTCATCATCAACATCATCATCAGTCCCTCAACTGCTTAAATCATTGGGGGGTGACCTAAGATCAGAAAAAACAGACAACCTGCTCCAGAATGATCTTTTGGCAGTGGCCCTTAGGAGTTCTGGCCTTTGATCCCTGCTTTAATGTTGTCTGACCAGCTCTTGTGTTGCTATCCTCACTTGCATCTGCCTTCAACTGTGTCTTCCATAATGGTCTTGCGGAGGCTTTTATGCCACAAGAAATGGCCAAACCATGCTGTGTTCTGACACTTAATAGTGGTGAGAAGAAATTCCTGTTGGCCCACAAAACTTTTGACCTTACTCCATATATTGGTTTTGTGCTGTCATCAAAAGATGCAGAGGAGATTTCTCAAACATTTGTTCTTGAACACCTGGATCCATACTCTTCCATATATATATATAAATATATATATATATATATATATATATATATATATATACACACACACACCATTTTTTGTCAACCTAACCAAAGCATTCAATACCATCAACAGAATAACTCTGTGGGCCATTCTCAGTAGACTTGGATGTCTACCTATACTTGTAAGCATGTTCAAACAACTATATAGTGATATGAAAGTTTTTTTAATGAATAATTCACTCTTAGCCAACAATAATAAAGTTAAACAAGTTAAAAATTCTAGACCAAACCTTATTTTTCTATAAACTTTTCTGTAACACTCTCATACACTTTACAAAAACATGATATAGATGTTCATTTACTTCAGAAGCATAGATAACGTTTTTTAATCTGATATGTTTTAATATGAGATTAAAAACCTTTCAAATTTTGAAGCTTCTCTATATTGATGACAGACTTTTTTGCTCATACTGAGGAAGACATGTAAGCAATAATGGATCTTTTCAGAGAAGAGATCCATTATTCTATTGGGATAATAGAAGATCTATCAAGAAATGTGGGATACTTGATAATAAAAGTGATAAAAATTTAAACAAAAAGAAACTAAATTATCTAGATCAGCATTTCTCAACCTTTTTATCCTTGTGTAACTCTTAAAATAAATTACATGTCTCAAGGAACCCTTGTGCAAAAACAAAATTATATACCATATCTTTCTCATTTTATTTTCATCATAGTTCACATGGTAAATATCATAGTATATATTTTTGAATAACTGGTTTAAGGAAAAATTAATACTTCTTTATCAAATTTTTCAGTAATGCTCAATAAAATTAATACTGTTCATTTATAATACTTCATCAGGTAGTTTTCATTCACACAAAAAAAATAAATATAAGTAAGCAATATCATATATCTATAATATAAATGTAAACAGAAGGTAAACAGTAATATTTACGTATATGAAATTAAATAAAGCCAAAAATGCATTAGCTTATCTTACCTGTTCTTGTGGAACCCTTGCAGTCCTTTTGCAGAACTTTAAAGTTCCAGGGAACCCTGGTTGAGAAACGATGATCTAGACTATCAACCCAGACACATTTAAAGAAAGAAATGAATTTTAATTTAAAAGTTTAAAGTTTCAGCATCCTAACATTTTGTGCATAATTATAACCAATTTTTATCTTTATATCCCCCACTCCTTCATGTACATATGTAGTTGTGTCAACAAAAAACATGACTAATCTGATGAAATTTGGAAGAACAAAAGGCATCACACAAAAATTTTTCCCACTTTTCCATTAACCTTCCTGATATTATCTCTGGTATATAAAAATGACAACGTGATCATATTTAAATGGAACGCTGATCTTATATAAAAATTTCAGTTATCTGTTTGGATTATTTGTGCTCTTATGTCCATCGTCTTTTGTGTTAAATTTTTATATGTTCTAATGTTAATTATGTTTAAATGAAAATGTCCTTGAAGATGGTCTTAAATAGACCGAAACGTCCAACGTCGACTTTATATTAACATTAATACAGCATAATTGCATGTTAAAATTTTTGTTTGTTTTTTCTGTATTTTTCTTCATATATATATATATATATATATATATATATAAAATCAAAGGTATTACCTTGTGATATAAAAAATTTGTTTCAAAGGGGACATATTATTGAGGTTTATGGCTACATCACATAAAAACATTGGTTCTCATATGACCACTGAAGTTAAGAAATGTCAAGTCTAGTCAAGTACCTAGATGGGTGACTGGCTGGGAATGTCAGGGGTTGTAAGCTTGGATGTATGGGTAGTATAATAACAGCTTGGAATTGTTAATCAGAGAGCCAAGTTCCAGTTCCTGTAATGTTCGCTATATTCACTTACATGCAAATACCCTTGAAAAAGGTATGAACCCACCTCTTCTCCCTCCAATATAAGGGTTAATTAGTAAGACTTGTAACACTAAATCATTATTTCCTACAAAAAGAAAGAAAATTTCTTACAATCTAAAATAATTTTCTGGCTTTAAATAACCTGCAAAGTGTTGATAATCCATAGAAAGTGAATCAACCAACAGATTATTGAACAAAATGTCAGAAATATTTTCCAAGTGAAGTTGTAGCCATAAGAAGAAATAGCAGTTCTGCTAGTTAACCACTGACTAATGGACTCATCCATATTTATATATATATATATATATATATATATATATTTATATATAGGAAAATCCAACCCAGTCATTTTATTATGTGCCTGATGATTGCCAAATTGTGAAACAGTTGAATTTACATTTTTCTGTAATTTGTTTTTACAGTTATAGTTGCTCTGTCATATTGTCAGATTGATATTGACCTCTGGCTTTTAACCAATGCCCTGTGAGAGCAACTTGGTTATTGTCATTAATAACACTATTATGATCTATTAGTATTTTATATACTATCATGGTTTTGCCTCATAAACCAAGATTATTTTACATGTTAGAATGGTGACTGTAAGAGTCACCAATTTATGACAATGCCTCTTTCTCTTCTCCTATGAGTTTGTGGATTGATTCAGTGACAATGGCCATATAAAAAATCTTTTACTTTCAGAAATGCTTGTCAGCAGATCCTCTTACCTGTAGTGATCAGTACCATAGGAGATGAATGTTCTTTTTAAGGAAGTTCTATATTACTTTTGTGGTGACCCTTCTTTTGCATTGATAGAAGGCCAGGTCATCAAACATTAGGGATTTTAGCAGTTGATTATCAGTCAGTTCAATGCAGCAGGGTTTTTTTTTTAATCTTTTCACCCCAAAGCAAGGCAGTAACACTACTAAGATGCAAGGACTTACTGAGAGTGAAAAGAAATGAGGAAACATTAGTGAGTGGAAAGACCAAAAGAATAGAATTCAGAAAATGTTATATACCTATGTACCTATGAACACTAATGGGTATGTCCCAATCCTAATAATACATTGGACACTATTGTAAGTGGGGTAATATGCTGTCTAAGTAGTCCACCACTAGCAGTGATTTACCTACTTCATGCTGCTGGTGAGTATTGTATTTTGTTGATGTTATAAATATTACCATTTCATTTCCAACCTCTGTTTTGGTTATTCCTCATTCAGTAACCGTTTCTAGGTTACAACAGAAAGACACAAGTGATTGATGTTGCATTTTGTAGCAATGAACATCCTGGTATTCTTGAAGACTTTGATATTTCTGATGAAACACACTTTGAGAATGTTGTAAAAGTATCACAGATGAGAGGTGTTCAATGATGTTCAGTTTGTATCAAAATAAAACCCAAGATTTTAGCCCATAGAGGAGAGTAAATACACCAACAGATTTATGGACCTTTGGGTTTGTGACTTTCCTTATTTCTTTTCTTTTTTTTTTTAGTTCAGACATGATTGTGATGTCTTCTGAAGACTTGGTTTTCTTTTGCCTTTAAGAAACTATACACACAGATATGGTGCCAGTACTCCATTTTTTGCTTGATCTGGCTCTTTTAAAGGTAGAGGATGACAGGAGAAGTCAGATACTTACTGGAGTGGTACAAGGAACCAGGCATTTTTCCAGCATCTTTAGCAATGGATCATATATATATATATATATATATATATATATATATATATATATATATATATATATATACACAAAAAATGAGTTCCACTTGGGGTCTTGTTCCAATAGGTATTCAAGATAAGGGGACACTTTGAGAGAACACCCATTCATTGCAATAAGCAAAAATTCAGGGGTCACTTGGTGATTATGGAATGTTCACATACTCCAAAAGTTTTTTTGGAAGGTATTCAATGTTAACCAGTTTTCCCCCATAGAGTTATCAAAGCAAGGTCAGAAGTCAGATAAGCTGCTATATATATATATATTTATATTAGTATGTGTGTACAGAATGGGCCAAAAATAAGTGTATGAAGTATTGAGGGATAATGACAAGGAAACAAGTGTTATATTTGATGAAACAAGATGAGGAATTTATTTACAAATTTACACATTTGAAGTTGTCAGTAGCTTATTTCAGGAAAAGGAATCAAACATTTAAAGTTTGTAGTTTTGATGAATTGTCAAGAGGAGAAAATGTTCATATTAAATCATTGGACACAAAGTAATATTTCAAAAATGTTTAAAACAAATTGAGAGAGTTTGTTTTTCATATAAAAGTTATACGGTTGTATTCAACATGAATGAAAAGATATATTTTAAGGTACTTAGCTTTGGAGTTGAATTCAGTTATGTGCCATATGTGATACACGTTTAGGTGATCATGTATCTTTTGATATATGACTGATGAGTCTTATTTTTTTTCTACTGTAGGCTGCCATTTCTTTCTGTGGTAGTCTATAGAACCAGGTCTGTCCTGCTATATACCCATAGCTGGGAGAGAAGAAGAGGATTCATACCTTTCCCAAGGGTATTAGCACATAAGTGAATGTAATGGATTTGACTGGAATTCAAACTTGGCTCTCTGATTCCTCAATCCGAGCCACTATCCATTACTCCACCATTGAAGTTGAATAGAGTTCTTTAAAATTGCCCTGCTCTTATAAGAGGCTGATAATGTATTAGCATGTAATTTGACACTGGCTTTATTCAGACATGTGGAACTTTGTTCCTTTCTGCCTCTCTCTCTCTCTCTGCCTCGATTTTACTTTCTCTGACTATTTATATCAAAAAAGCAATTTGACATTGATTTGTTTCTTTTTTCTCAGGTTGTAAGTCGCTCCCTTTTCTATTGGTCAAAATAAATTTTCATGTAGGCTCATTAAACTTTGCCTTGGTCTTTTCGGAGCCAATCCCTTTTTCTACTGGTCAAAATAAATTTTCACACAGGCTTGTGAATTTGAAAACAGTGAAGAAAAGAGTTATTTTTATTTCGTATTCACCATATATACAATTTACAGTTTGTTTTTACATTTTGTTACATTTATGGTTATTTATCAAAATTACATTTGTTTAACACTGTTTCATCTTGTAAGTGCTTGTGGGTGGTACAGTTTCAATGTCAGTTTATACATTAGGCATCATGGAGATGTTTTAAGTATGGATAGCTCTTGTGGTGCATGTTATGTGGACTGTTTTGGACTGTTCACAAATGTCAGAGTGACTCTCATCTCATTTTCTTCATTCAACTACATCCTTAGATATCCAAATTTCAGTGCATTAACCACTGAACCAGTTTTTTTTTTTTCAAATTTATCTCTTATATGATAAATTGCTAGCTGTGCTGGTTAAACAGTGTCAACTGCTTCTCTGCATGTTTTGTGTACTTGCTCACCATTTTCAATCTTCTAATACTCCTTTAGAATCCACTTTCTTGGTCAAATTATTTGCCATTCACAATACCTGTAAAAAATAGGAAGTCATGTCATTAAACAACTTTATACTCATTTTTAGCCCAAACTGTATATATATATATATATATATATATATATATATTACAATGGATCATTCATACAAAAAGTAGATTAGTAAAGTTAATGATATAAAATGGCAAACAAAATTTTAAACGTGCATTAACTTACGAATCACTTGATGACTGTTATGATCCTTGTGTTTAAAAATTATAATCTGTATAAGGTCTTTGTTTATTATGCTAGTACTTTCAACCATACATTCAGTCATGCTCAGGCATGGAAATTATTTTGTTATTGGTAAAATTCAGTAGCATCCGAGACAAAAAATTAAATGCGAATCAAAATATGTTTTTTTTTAAATGTGTTATACAAACTTTTGGAGCATGCAGTCACAGTGCTTAGGTTGCATTGTTTTAAATTTAAGAAAGTGCGTTTTTTTATAATATGGTAATTTGAGAATTTTTTTTGTTGTAGGAGTTTATCAGTGAATGTGGCATGAACTAAATTGTTCAATAAATAGAGTAATGTCTCAGTTGTTATCCTGAAAATTTGCATGTCGGATCAGTTCTTTTAAATCAAATATGTGGTGCAGTTCAATTTATATCACAATGAATCATTCATACAAAAAGTAGATTAGTAAAGTTAATGATATAAAATGGCAAAATCCTTTTGCAAACAAAATTTTAAAGGTGCATTATATATATATATATATATATATATATATATATATATACATATATATATATATATATATATATATATATATATATAATCAAATTCAATTAAACAAAATATTAATAAGCACCACAAGAACTATAATAAACAGCTCCATAAATCCAATTGCACAAATTAAAACTAAAGATTATTGAGGCTGTTTCTGGTACATGTTGCCATTAGACATTGGGATGAGTTACTGTATTCTACTGAATTGGATTTTGTATTCAAAGAAAATATAGTGACCCTTTTAAACACTGTTTGGAATACATTTTATTTTTCTTCGTTCTCTTTACTTTTTCACACACCTGAAGATGACATATGTGAGTGGAAAGAGTACACATATAAATTCCAGATATTTTTTGCATTTACAACAGGTACATTTGTGAAAAAAACTCAAATTCGAGAAAAAAAAATCAATAAATTTTTAGACATAAAATGTATGTTACTTTTAATAAGATTGCTTTGGAAGAACAATTTCTGCCAAAATATACTAAATTCATATTTTCCTCTTGTCTTTATTCATATTTTCCTTTTACAGAGATACTCTATCTGAAATATTTTCACATACATACATATATATATATATATATATATATATATATATATATATATATATATATATAATTATTTATTTAAAAAAATTTATAACATAAATATGTTACAAAATCACTACAAAAATAGCCATTTTGTTTCAACACTCTCAGTGTCTTATCAAGTGATGATGTTGAATGTAAAATAAATGGTTTTAAAAGTTTCAAATTAATTAACAATCCTTCACAAGGGGAAAATGTTGTTACAAAAGCTAGATGGACCAATCAAAATACAAGTATAGGAAAATTCAAAAAGCTTGACAACGAAGTCATGTTATAATAGCTATACAAATATTTAAAATATGGGTAGTATTAAAAAAGAATTTATTCTAATCAATAATTACTAGATTATATGATAAAGTTTAATATTAAAATTAAAACCTATATATATATATATATATATATATATTTTGAACAATAAGAAAATTAAAAAATTAAAATCATTAGACACACTGGGTTGTAGATTAATATTCTTTCGTTTTTTTATTATTATTATTATTCCATTTAGATTCCTCGACTAGTTTCAACCGAAATGTCCATCATCGGGAGGCGAAATATTTCTGCTTGCTGTTGGCAAGGAACTACAGAAATGAATGTCTTTTGCTGGAGAAAATGAACTTTATATATATATATATATTTATATATAAATGAACTTTATATATATATATATTAATATATAAATTATATATATATATATATATATATATTTAGTTGGATTGATGTAAGTTTGTGACCCTGGGTTTCACACTATTTGTGATTATCAGACAAACTGATTAATCTTTTTTTTTAAATTAATCAGTTTGTCTGATGATTGCAAATAGCATGAAATCCAGGTTTACCAACTCACATCAATCCAACTAAATATGTTAGCTCTATCAATGATGTTGGGCACTTTCCAATAAGTACCATGCATATATAATATATATAAGTACCATGCATATATAATATATATAAAATTGCATATATATATATATATATATATATATATATATACACATTTTACATATACACACACACACATATCTATGTATTGGAAAAGCCTTAATATTGTGTCAATAGTTGTTTTTAGTTCTACTGTTTTTAGTTTGTTTTTTGTTTTTTTCTGCTGTTTTTAGTTTGTAGCTCAGAAACAAACTGAAATATTTGTCTTTTTATTCAGTGAAATAAAATTAAGTTTTGAATTTCCAATTTTAAAACTACACCCTTGTGCAAAGTGAAAAAAATTAATAATTCCATTATTATTTACTGTTTTTGTATTTTTCCAATGAAATATCACCCAGTGCACATGTTAGTACTTTGTATGTCCATTCCATAAAGACATTCCTTGAAGATTGACCACAGATTCTTGACTGGTTTTAAATCAGGAGAGTTTCTGAGCCAGTCGATAGTACTTTGATTTGCTCATTGGTAAGGCTTGCTAGTGTGTTTGGGCAGTGTTACAATTTTCGTACACTTACTTTGAGTAATGTCCATTGCAGACAATGGTCATAGGACAATTAATCGACAGTTGAGACAATAGTGTCTGAGTGTGATAAAAATCTGATGCAATATTTTTCAAGGCCAAACAAATTTCATCATACACCCTGAAAAGAGATTCATTTTACTGCGCACCATTGCAAATGACCTAATCTGAGGAAAAAAAACAGAAATCCATTACACCATGTCACTCCAGTGGGTCTAAAACTGACTGTATGGTGAAAGAAAGGAAACTAAAGTGGTTGTTTCAATTAATTTGCACAAGGGTGTAGTTTCACTTAAAAAAAATTTGTATAAAAGTTATTTCAAAATTATCACAGAAAACAAAAGCTTCTAGATAATAGGCTCAGTAAATTGTGATTTTCTTTTTGTTTTCATCTACTTTATTTGAATAATTCTCTCATTCATGAACTTTTTTGATAACTTGATTGTGTTTGCCTGTATAATACAGAGGTTTATCTTACAGATTAAAATTCATTAAAAAAGATATATGGAACAATATAAGATTGAATTAAATTGGAACAAGAAGAAATATATAAAGAATCTTAATGAAACCATATTGTTTACATAGTTTCTGCCATTCTTACTTTTTCATTTGATATTGAAAAAGGTTATTGTCAGATTGCTCCTGATTGGTTAATAATATGTAAACTCCATTACTGCATGTATCAATGGCAACACACACACATATAAACAATCATATAAAAATGTTTTGCTCTCCTTTTCTGAATGTTGTTCCATGTATAAATATATATTGCAGAGGATGTATTGTCTTCAGGTTTATTTTGGAACAAGGTTGAAGTTGAGAACTTTTTAAGAAAGTGAATTCATGATTTTCAAAAGAAATGAATTTTTACACCCAGAGGAATTTTATATATATATATTTTTATATAAGGACGTAACATTATGGGAGAAAAAAAAAAGACTTGATTCTCATCATTTTTTAGGAAGAAAAACCCTGCATAAAAGTTAGATTATTAAAACATATGCCTTGGTATGTCAGCTTAAACAATCTACTTGAAGAATTAGAAATATTTTTTAGCAAAGCAGTTGTTTCTATCAACTAAATTAAAAGAAAGACAATAAAACTCAAAGAATGAAATCTAAATGTAAAGAAAGAGAAAAGAAAAGCGAAATCATGTCTTTTATGCTTGGAGTGTGTTTGACAGGCAAAAGAGTCTATCAGTAGAGATAATCTATTAGAAGAAAGACAAAAAGGAAGAGTTTGAAAATAATCAGAGTACAGATGATGGTTATACTATAATACAACTTGTTCATTTCATGTTATTTATTCATTAAAGTAACTTTGGACAAAATAAAATAGAGATACTATTTTATCATCATCATCATCATATGTTTATAAGTACATGCTTGCATTTCTATATTTATATATTAGTTCTTGGACCAACCAAAATTCTGTAGTTTGGTCATTTGGTCAAATATCAGAAAGTGGGTCAAGCTTATATCCTTTCATTATCTGCGCACACACACACACACACACACACAC
This sequence comes from Acanthosepion pharaonis, assembly GCA_903632075.3. Lineage (NCBI taxonomy): Eukaryota > Metazoa > Mollusca > Cephalopoda > Sepiida > Sepiidae > Acanthosepion > Acanthosepion pharaonis. The sequence continues at coordinate 333,532 of CAHIKZ030005456.1, read as the reverse complement.
ACACACAAAATTTAGCAGCTTGATTCCTGGAGAAACAACAACATTTAGCTGGTTTATAAGTCAGGCAAGCATTTATATTCAAGCATATCCAGACATTCTTGCTATCTTGAGATACATTGGATGTGCAGGTGGTGTAATAGTTATAATATCTTTGCTAAAATAGTCATTCGTCTGATAGAAAGAAAAATATTGTTCTGTATAAGACTATAAACTTTTTTTACCAAGTTTGGTAAGTTGATAGAAGTTAATAATATTAAAACTTTAAATAAAAAAGAATTTGCCATCTTCTTCAATTCTGGGCTTAGATCATATAATCAAATTTAACTAATTTTGTTATTGCTTACATATATGAGTGGAATACCTTTCAGGCTTTCATACCTTTTTCATGTACCAGGATTACTCCTGCATCCACTGTGCACCAACTTTCTTAGATCTTTGTTAGAACCCATCAGCTACTTGAAAGCAATATAGGACCTTACCCTCCCCCTATATTTATGCTTGTGGAATCAAGCCACAGTGATCACTTACACATAGTCCTCACAGATAACCAATTTTATTAAAATTCAGGTTTCAAAGATTTTATATTAAAACTTAAATATGCAAACTTCTGCTAAAGTTCTAGGAACTGAGCTTCATTCTACCTATATCAGTCATACTCTCAGAACGTTATTGGAAATGGTGTGGCAGTTCAGTTATCAGCATAAATGGAGGAAATTCCAAAAGAAAACATATAACCTTGGGGCTTTCAGTTTTCCCATCTCAGTAACTCAAGTTAATGCCGCATCTCACCATAAAACTTCTTTAATGCAAACCTGTCATCCATCCCACACTCTTGCATCAAATGTGTGAAGTCTCTCAAATCTTCACTAATAAAGCCAAATCAGGGAATGCGGTTATAAAACATAACTGAGCCTAACACCTGGAAAACACCAGCTTCTTTGAAGTAATCTTTTGTTTGCTTTACACACTTTGGCTCACAAAAGGCAGTGACAAAAGACATGAAAATCAAATACCCTGAACTTTTGGGTAATTTTCGTTTGTATATATATATATATATATATATATATATATATATATATATATCTCGGAAATTTTCATTCAACTCGACGCTCGACTCTTCCGTTATACCCATACCCGACTTCCCTCTTAGAACTGAGGCCATATTGAGTGGGTTAAACATAACCCCATCTTTGGTACTGGGCGTTATCTCTAATTTAGATCCCAACAAAGCTAGTGGTGGAGAAGGGATACCAGCCATTGTCTTGAAGAAATGCGCACCTGAACTGGTGCCCACCCTTTTGAAACTATACAACTACTGCCTCAAGGAATCTTGTTTTCCTGACTGCTGGAAGTCCTCTTCGATCGTTCATGTCTTCAAGAACTCCGGCGACCTCTCTGACCCTTCCAACTACCATCCTATCAGTCTCCTTCCCCTCTTCGGCAAAGTCTTTGAAGCTCTAATCAATACCGGGGTTGTTAACCACCTCACATCCCATAATCTGCTCTCAGACAAGCAATATGGTTTCTGCTTTGACCAATCTACAGCCGATGTGCTTACAGCCATCACTGAAACAGTTTACCGAGCTCTCCAAAATAACGGGGAAGCCCGAGCCGTGGCACTAGACATCTCCAAAGCATTTGATAGGGTTTGGCATGCCGGCTTTCTTCACAAGCTCTAGGGTTATGGCATTTTGGGTCGATTACATAACCTAATACAATCATTCCTGTCAAACCTTGAATTGAAGGTCGTTCTCAACGGATTCTACTCCAGTTCCTATCCCACAAACGCAGGTGTTCCTCAAGGTTCCATCCTAGGCCCCACTCTATTCCTTATCTACATAAATGACCTTCCTGAGGCCATAACTGCCCAAGTTGACATCTACGCGGGTGACACCACAATTTATTCCTGCCTCAAAAACAAATCTAGTCTCGCTGACAAAACTGACCTGGCCGTGCGTCTCGGAAAGGACCTCCAATCGATTGTGAACTGGGGCATGAATTGGCTGGTCAACTTCAACGCTTCTAAGACAAAACTGCTCTCTATTAATCATCACAGAGAACCTTCCCTTCCCTCCATTAGAATGTCTGACGCTCAACTTCTCGAGAGCAACTCTCTGCGGCTTCTCGGTCTCACGTTGACTGCTGACCTAAGATGGAATAAATACATTGAGTCAATTGCCTCGTCCACTGCAAGGAAAGTTGGATCCCTGAGCTGCGCCAGGAAGTTTTTCTCCCTGGAGTCAATCCTCCAGATCTACAAATCCACAATTCGCCCTTGCCTGGAGTATTGCTGCCATATATGGTCTGGTGCCCCTTCTGTTTGCCTCGGGGTTCTTGATAGGCTCCAGAGGCGGATATGCAATGTGGTTGGCCCTGTCCTGGCGTCTCGTTTTCAGTCACTTTCTCACATATGTGCCATCGCCTCCCTCTGTCTGATCTACAAATACTTTCATGGAAATTGCTCCGAGGAGCTGCATTCGCTGGTTCCCAGACGTCATGAGTTCCAGCGCCCTACGAGGCTGGCATCCCGCTCTCACCCCTGCACTGTCGAAACTCCTAAATGTAGCCGTCTCTTCTACTCTAATAGCTTCATGTCTCGCACCTCTCGCCTGTGGAACTTCCTTCCCTTCTCCTGTTTCCCTGTGAGCTATAATCTCCAGCTATTCAAGTGTAATGTCAATCGACATCTCCAGTTGCCTTGATCTATCCACTACCCTCATCCTTTCTTCTATCACTCCTATCTGATCTTGCTCTAAATTTTTCTGTAACCCCTTGTGTCCTAGTGGCTTCCCGCCTTGCTTGGGGTGAAATGCTTAATATATATATATATATATATATATATATATATATATATATATACACTGATAATGAAAATAACAAATTTTAAATTGAAAACAAAAATTGTAAAACAGATATTAGTTGTACATTTCATTTGTTTTAGTTGGGATAAAGAGTTATGTAGGACTACTTTTCAGGATGAAGGAATTGATTTACTGTCATTATAACTAGCAAACCAAGACTTAACCACTTAAGTAGTGTAGACAGGTCATTCAGCTAGTGTTTATAATGGATTCAACTCTCAATCTTTTGACATATCAGGGCCTAACAATTCAGTTTTTTTCAGAACTGAAATGCTAGACTACCCACACATATGATTTGATTAGACTTACTTAAAGCAACAAAAGACAAGTTGTGGCAAGCCATGATTGCCCACATACTGAAAGAACTTGGCACATAGAAGAAGAAGAAAGCAACTAATGGAAACCAAAAGATCATCCATATTCATGGCCTGAGTTGCTAGAATTGAAACTTGACACATGACAAATATGAAGAATAACATTTTCTAAATGACAACAAAGATTGTAAAATAGACATTTCTTCATTATACATTTTTTTTGTTTTACTTTGGGATAAGAAGTGACATGGGACTACTTTTCAGCACTAAGGAATTCCTTTACTATTATCATAACCAGATATGATCCAATTCTTACTTGCCATTGGCATATGTGTGTGTAGACACACACACACACACACACATATATATATATATATAATTGACCAATAAAATTAAATGACAAAAAATGTCTGCCATTTTTAATGGTATTTGCCTTAAATTATATATATACTAAATAATAATGAGGATACCCATTTACTAGGGTGGCTAGTCAATCCCTATTGCAGACTCTCGCTCAGGCATATTTGTGTTTGTTCAGCACCCACAGAGCCAACCTGTGGCTTATACTGCAACTATACTGACAGAGCTTAGTTACAGTTTCTGGGAGAGAGTGTGTTATCTAGAACAAACAACAATATGAACAACACCAGCATGCTCAAACCCTTGGTCATGATGATGTAACTTTGTGCTAGCTATCAATGATCCCCAAGTGTTCTGTCTACCCAGTTTCACTTACAAGGCTTGGATCAACCTATGGTATAGTTTTCAGGCACTTTCCAAAGGTACTACATGGTGGAAATATTCCCCCTCCAGACCAATAACATCAAGAAGTCTTCTTCCTGACAAACTGACCATGGTGAGATTCGAACCTGGGTCTCATGGTCAGAAAGTGAACATTCCAACCACTCAGTCAGTATATATATATATATATATATATATATATATATATATATATATATATATAAGGCAATACTATTAAAAATGACAGACATTTTGTGTTGTTTAATTTTAATGATCAACATTTCCAAGTTGCATATACTTTAAATGTACAACTAGACTGGCAGCTAGGTCTCATTGTTGCACTTTTCAAATAGCTACATATAGGCATAAGTTATATTCTCATAGTTTATTTTCTCGCACTTTTGATCTCTGGAACTCTCTTCCAAATGCTTGCTTCCCTGACAGCTACAATCTTCAAAAACTTAAATGCAACATCAATTGCAATTTTCTGACTTCCTGTTTTTTTATTGTCCTTTCTCCTCACAAAAGTCTTCTCATTCTCTTTCACTCTGTGTAACCCCTTAGTGGCATTATTGTCTTTCTTGGGGTGAAGTGAATTAAAAAAAACAAAACAATCTTCCACAACTATAAATATGAGAATAACTTTTTGTTTACAACATGATACTATTAAAAATAAGTGATGAAGAATTTGTAAGACTTATGAATTGATTTATCAAATCCACTTTGTAAAAACTCTTCTAGACACTGACGAACCGGCTAAATGAGAAAGGAAGAAAAGAAACTTGTTATGCAGTGTTACCTCCTTTTATTTTGAGTGCATGCAGTTACTCTTAATGCTGTCTCTTGATTGGTTGATTTTGTTATAATCTGCTCTTTAGGTTATTTTCTTTTCTGAGGTGTGTCTCTTGACATTTTTTGTTTGGCTACTTTCTTTGCTATATTATGACTGAGTTATGTAATGGTTGTGAGCTGGGGAAGCAAGGAAAAGGGAAAAATGTATTTTTGTGTAGACATCTTTGAATATATTGTTTTTATTTTTTTATTTTGTTCTATGTTCACTACAAGTGCATAGTTCTAGAACAGTGACAAAAACAGAAAGTCTGTTAGCCGTGAAGTAAGAATTACTCTGTCTGGTGGGATAAAAGCATCATATTTCAATTAATAGTGTTTCAGAGAAAAGTGCTAACAATTATTACTTTCAGGATAAGACTTCTATATTTTCTGAAACTGGATGATGATTATTTATACTATTTACATCATTTAGCCTGTTGTCCTCATCTTTATTGCCATATTCACGCTATTTCAGCTGTTGTATGCTCCAACCTTCTTCAAGAAAGTAAATAACATAAACAGTTACAGCGCCTCATCTCAGAAATATAGACAGATACAGATTGTTACAAAATACATAGGCTAGTTTAGTGGGGTTGAAGCCAATGAGCTTGGAATCCTGATAATGGATTATTTTTGTTTTAATATAAAACCAAAAAAAGACAAATGTCGCAGCAGTATAGCAGGGCAGACACATTCTGCTATCTCTTTCTGATAAATCCATTGTATTCTCAGCATCCTTCTGTAGAACAACCTTCCTACAGTTTTCTCATTAGAACAATGGCCATGAAAATATTTATAGAAAAGACACAGGGAAGCCACATTAAGTGAATGAAAATGAGATGCCAGGTCAGGACTGGTCAGCAAACCAGATGTGACAGAAATATTTCATACCTAGACAAATAGTAGAGTTATAAATTTGCAAGATTAATTTTGATAAGAAAAAATTTCTATAATGACACAATTATAGGATATAAACTCCTATATTTTATGGCCAATAAGTGAAGCACATAAAGCAAAGTAAGAAACACCTACAAATAAATCTTATTAAATTAAGTACATATGAAAACTTTTTTTACAGTTATGTACAAACAAAGCTCCAAATTAAATAAGTGATTTCTGGAACCTGATTGGATAGGACAAGTTATGTGATGTTCTCCAACATCTGCATGGTTGAACTCCAAATGACCTGAAAAAAAATTGAGGCTTGATTTATTGAGTACATTCCTGTGCAAAACTCAGATAGTGATTCAGAACCAAGCCATAGATATAAAACCGGCTCACCGGCAACAGTCAAACAGTTTGACGGGATCTGTGATGGGAACAGTCAGTGAACAAGGCCCTGCCATAATCAGCAGCATAGACACACATTACCATAACAATACATCATTCAGCGATGATTTTCTATGCTGAAAAATATAAAAATCTACAACAGAAGTTACTCCTGTCTTCTCTCTCTTTTAGTTCACTGTATTTAAAATTACTCCAGCTGCATGGAATCAGTCAGCAGAAGCACATATTTCATTAACATGTGCTTCACACACATTCATATACAGTACCACTTGTTTTCCTCACTTACAACAAAATCTTTTCAAACAATTGAACTATTGATGTCTTCAACAAAGAACATTGAATTTTAGTATGTAAATATATGTACCTGCCTGTATAAATGATATTGTCATATTTAGCTTGGTCTTCATGTTTTTCTGTGAAGATTATTTCTTCATGTTGTTTATAATTTGGTGTTGCATTTTTGAGCATGACACTCATATTTTATTTTCACACCTAAAATCCAGGTAGACAGACCCCACAAAATGAATCAAATTTCCTGGCAGCAGACCTTGCAATTGATTCAATATAATCATTTGACTTCATGTCAGCATGCTTAGCAATATCTGTAGAGACATGCTACAATGACCTTATCACTATGCCTGTTCATGACTAATGAATATCAGGTAAAAAATATTCAGTCATTTCTCTCTTTTTTAGTGGGTAGACAATTCCAAAAAACAATTGCTTCCAAACAAAAATTACTATTTTTTTTTATTTGGCAGTCTCAAGCAACTTCTTTTATATGCAGTATTTCTTCGATGTGGGAGATCATGTCTCTCCACAGTTTTCTGTTTTTTATAGTTCTAAGCAGCATTTGTACCCTTCTGAACACTTCAGTTCCTACTTTGCCCTCTATCTATAACAACTTCTTAGGTAGATTACTTGTTTCCCTCGACATCTCAGTACATCCTTTTGGTGTTAAATTCCTCTTCTATAATGTGTTTCAAAAATTTAATATATGATTTGTTACTCTCTTTGAATTTTTGGTCAATTCAGAAAAAAATTCTAAATTTATTTTGTGTAAATACGTATTTTTAAAAAACTTGTGAGATTACTGTTTCAAAAGAGTTAATGGCATCACTATTTTTAAAGAATTTAAAAAGATGTTTGTAGTTTATGCACCAAGATATGAAGAACTGAAATTTCTTGAAATACTTCTATTTTTTTTTTTTTTTTTTTTTTTTTTTAGTATTGTCTACTTCAACTTTAAAGCATTCAGTTTCTGGTGAGAAAATAGCATTTGGATTAGCCCTGTTCTTGAAGAGTGTTATCAGACAGAATTGTAGTCATGTAGATAAAAGGCCTCTCACTTTTTCAGGGAAAGTAAAAGAACTTTGTTACCAATTCTTTAGAAAAATATCTCTCAACTGAAAAAGTAAAAACAGAAAAGTAGAAAAAAGAGACACAGAAAGAAAAATGGAAGAATTGAATAGATTAACTAGAAAAGGTGTAAAATAATGAAAAATTGTAGTAGAAAGAAAGAAATAGATGAAGAATAGATACAGAAAAAGTTTCAAGAGAGAAATAAGAGAGAGAATGGATAAAAATACATAAAAAATATCTAAGTTATGTGCCATACGTGATACACACATAGACAATCATGTATCTTTCAATACATGACATGATGAGGCAGATTTTTTTCCCCACAGTAGGTTGCCATTTCTTTCTACAGTACACCAGTTGCCATCCAAGGCTATAGAACACAGTCTGTTCTGCTATTTACCCATAGCTGGGACAAGAAGAGGATTCATACCTTTCCCAAGAGTATTAACATGTAAGTGAATGTAATGGGTTTGACTGGAATTTGAAATCTGCTCTCCGATTACTCAATCCTAGCTGCTACCCATTACTCCACCATGCCTCCTCTAAATATATCTACAATTAATATCTCTAAAAATATCCACAAAATCTATAAATTGTGAGGAATAAATAAGTCCTTTCTTTCTTAGGTGTGATATATGCTTGAGTGATCATGACTCTTTTTGATTCATGACTGACTTGAGAGAAGCATTGCCACAGTCAGCTGTTGTTACCTGCAGTAGACTGTTTGATAACCAAGTCTATAAGACCTAGTATGTTCTGCTATTTAATCCATAGATAAGAGGAGAAGAGATGGATTCATATCTTTCTCAAAGATATTTGCATGTAAGTAAAGAGATGAAAAAGGAAGAGATTTACTGGAAGAAAGACAATGAAAAATTAGAGGGAAAGGCCAGAAAAGAGAGAAAAGTGAGTAAAAAGGAAATAAAAAAAACAATGAAGAAAGAATATGATGAATATAAGCAAAGCATGAAATAAGAAAAGGGTAATAATGTCATGAATACAGGATTCAGGTATAGAAAAGCAGAGATAGTGAAGAGACTGTGATAGATATGAATAGACAGATATAGATAGATATTAAAAAGACTGAGACAGGAATATAAATAGATATAAACAGAGATAAACAATTAACAGTT